>CAMRHE010001026.1:0-97500 GCA_947044405.1 Leptodactylus fallax
CGGGGCCCTCACTCCTCTTGTGTCCTCCTCTATCTCCTCATAGATTGTAAGCTCTTGTGAGCGGGGCCCTCACTCCTCTTGTGTCCTCTCCTATCTCCTCATAGACTGTAAGCTCTTGTGAGCGGGGTCCTCACTCCTCTTGTGTCCTCTCTATCTCCTCATAGATTGTAAGCTCTTGTGAGCGGGGCCCCTCACTCCTCTTGTGTCCTCCTCTCTATCTCCTCATAGATTGTAAGCTCTTGTGAGCGGGGCCCTCACTCCTCTTGTGTCCTCTCTATCTCCTCATAGATTGTAAGCTCTTGTGAGCGGGGCCCTCACTCCTCTTGTGTCCTCCCCTATCTCCTCATAGATTGTAAGCTCTTGTGAGCGGGGCCCTCACTCCTCTTGTGTCCTCCTCTATCTCCTCATAGATTGTAAGCTCTTGTGAGCGGGGCCCTCACTCCTCTTGTGTCCTCCTCTATCTCCTCATAGATTGTAAGCTCTTGTGAGCGGGGCCCTCACTCCTCTTGTGCTCCTCTCTATCTCCTCATAGATTGTAAGCTCTTGTGAGCGGGGCCCTCACTCCTCTTGTGTCCTCCTCCTATCTCCTCATAGATTGTAAGCTCTTGTGAGCGGGGCCCTCACTCCTCTTGTGTCCTCCCTCTATCTCCTCATAGATTGTAAGCTCTTGTGAGCGGGGTCCTCACTCCTCTTGTGTCCTCCTATCTCCTCATAGATTGTAAGCTCTTGTGAGCGGGGCCCTCACTCCTCTTGTGTCCTCCTCTATCTCCTCATAGATTGTAAGCTCTTGTGAGCGGGGCCCTCACTCCTCTTGTGTCCTCTCTATCTCCTCATAGATTGTAAGCTCTTGTGAGCGGGGCCCTCACTCCTCTTGTGTCCTCCTCTCTATCTCCTCATAGATTGTAAGCTCTTGTGAGCGGGGCCCTCACTCCTCTTGTGTCCTCCTCCTATCTCCTCATAGATTGTAAGCTCTTGTGAGCGGGGCCCTCACTCCTCTTGTGTCCTCCTCTCTATCTCCTCATAGATTGTAAGCTCTTGTGAGCGGGGCCCTCACTCCTCTTGTGTCCTCCTCCTATCTCCTCATAGATTGTAAGCTCTTGTGAGCGGGGCCCTCACTCCTCTTGTGTCCTCTCTATCTCCTCATAGATTGTAAGCTCTTGTGAGCGGGGCCCTCACTCCTCTTGTGCTCCTCCTATCTCCTCATAGATTGTAAGCTCTTGTGAGCGGGGCCCTCACTCCTCTTGTGTCCTCTCTATCTCCTCATAGATTGTAAGCTCTTGTGAGCGGGGCCCTCACTCCTCTTGTGTCCTCCTCCTATCTCCTCATAGATTGTAAGCTCTTGTGAGTGGGGCCCTCACTCCTCTTGTGTCCTCGCTATCTCCTCATAGACTGTAAGCTCTTGTGAGCGGGGCCCTCACTCCTCTTGTGTCCTCCTCTATCTCCTCATAGATTGTAAGCTCTTGTGAGCGGGGCCCTCACTCCTCTTGTGTCCTCTCTATCTCCTCATAGATTGTAAGCTCTTGTGAGCGGGGCCCTCACTCCTCTTGTGTCCTCCTCCTATCTCCTCATAGATTGTAAGCTCTTGTGAGCGGGGCCCTCACTCCTCTTGTGTCCTCCTATCTCCTCATAGATTGTAAGCTCTTGTGAGCGGGGCCCTCACTCCTCTTGTGTCCTCCTCCTATCTCCTCATAGATTGTAAGCTCTTGTGAGCGGGGTCCTCACTCCTCTTGTGTCCTCCTATCTCCTCATAGATTGTAAGCTCTTGTGAGCGGGGCCCTCACTCCTCTTGTGTCCTCCTCTATCTCCTCATAGATTGTAAGCTCTTGTGAGCGGGGCCCTCACTCCTCTTGTGTCCTCTCTATCTCCTCATAGATTGTAAGCTCTTGTGAGCGGGGTCCTCACTCCTCTTGTGTCCTCCTCCTATCTCCTCATAGATTGTAAGCTCTTGTGAGCGGGGCCCTCACTCCTCTTGTGTCCTCTCTATCTCCTCATAGATTGTAAGCTCTTGTGAGCGGGGCCCTCACTCCTCTTGTGTCCTCCTCCTATCTCCTCATAGATTGTAAGCTCTTGTGAGCGGGGCCCTCACTCCTCTTGTGTCCTCTCTATCTCCTCATAGATTGTAAGCTCTTGTGAGCGGGGCCCTCACTCCTCTTGTGTCCTCCTCTCTATCTCCTCATAGATTGTAAGCTCTTGTGAGCGGGGCCCTCACTCCTCTTGTGTCCTCTCTATCTCCTCATAGATTGTAAGCTCTTGTGAGCGGGGCCCTCACTCCTCTTGTGTCCTCTCTATCTCCTCATAGATTGTAAGCTCTTGTGAGCGGGGCCCTCACTCCTCTTGTGTCCTCTCTATCTCCTCATAGATTGTAAGCTCTTGTGAGCGGGGCCCTCACTCCTCTTGTGTCCTCCTCCTATCTCCTCATAGATTGTAAGCTCTTGTGAGCGGGGCCCTCACTCCTCTTGTGTCCTCCTCTATCTCCTCATAGATTGTAAGCTCTTGTGAGCGGGGCCCTCACTCCTCTTGTGTCCTCCTCCTATCTCCTCACAGATTGTAAGCTCTTGTGAGCGGGGCCCTCACTCCTCTTGTGTCCTCTCTATCTCCTCCATAGATTGTAAGCTCTTGTGAGCGGGGCCCTCACTCCTCTTGTGTCCTCCTCTCTATCTCCTCATAGATTGTAAGCTCTTGTGAGCGGGGCCCTCACTCCTCTTGTGTCCTCCTCTCTATCTCCTCATAGATTGTAAGCTCTTGTGAGCGGGGCCCTCACTCCTCTTGTGTCCTCTCTATCTCCTCATAGATTGTAAGCTCTTGTGAGCGGGGCCCTCACTCCTCTTGTGTCCTCTCTATCTCCTCATAGACTGTAAGCTCTTGTGAGCGGGATCCTCACTCCTCTTGTGTCCTCTCTATCTCCTCATAGATTGTAAGCTCTTGTGAGCGGGGCCCTCACTCCTCTTGTGTCCTCCTCTCTATCTCCCCATAGATTGTAAGCTCTTGTGAGCGGGGCCCTCACTCCTCTTGTGTCCTCCTCTATCTCCCCATAGATTGTAAGCTCTTGTGAGCGGGGCCCTCACTCCTCTTGTGTCCTCCTATCTCCTCATAGATTGTAAGTTCTTGTGAGTGGGGCCCTCACTCCTCTTGTGTCCTCCTCTCTATCTCCTCATAGATTGTAAGCTCTTGTGAGCGGGGCCCTCACTCCTCTTGTGTCCTCCTCCTATCTCCTCATAGACTGTAAGCTCTTGTGAGCGGGGTCCTCACTCCTCTTGTGTCCTCTCTATCTCCTCATAGATTGTAAGCTCTTGTGAGCGGGGTCCTCACTCTTCTTGTGTCCTCCTATCTCCTCATAGATTGTAAGCTCTTGTGAGCGGGGCCCTCACTCCTCTTGTGTCCTCCTCCTATCTCCTCATAGATTGTAAGCTCTTGTGAGCAGGGCCCTCACTCCTCTTGTGTCCTCTCTATCTCCTCATAGATTGTAAGCTCTTGTGCCCGGGGCCCTCACTCCTCTTGTGACCTCCTCCTATCTCTTCATAGATTGTAAGCTCTTGTGAGCGGGGCCCTCACTCCTCTTGTGTCCTCTCTATCTCCTCATAGATTGTAAGCTCTTGTGACCGGGGCCCTCACTCCTCTTGTGTCCTCCTCCTATCTCCTCATAGATTGTAAGCTCTTGTGAGCGGGGCCCTCACTCCTCTTGTGTCCTCCTATCTCCTCATAGATTGTAAGCTCTTGTGAGCGGGGCCCTCACTCCTCTTGTGTCCTCCTCCTATCTCCTCATAGATTGTAAGCTCTTGTGAGTGGGGTCCTCACTCCTCTTGTGTCCTCCTATCTCCTCATAGATTGTAAGCTCTTGTGAGCGGGGCCCTCACTCCTCTTGTGTCCTCCTCCTATCTCCTCATAGATTGTAAGCTCTTGTGAGCGGGGCCCTCACTCCTCTTGTGTCCTCTCTATCTCCTCATAGATTGTAAGCTCTTGTGAGCGGGGTCCTCACTCCTCTTGTGTCCTCCTATCTCCTCATAGATTGTAAGCTCTTGTGAGCGGGGCCCTCACTCCTCTTGTGTCCTCCTCTCTATCTCCTCATAGATTGTAAGCTCTTGTGAGCGGGGCCCTCACTCCTCTTGTGTCCTCTCTATCTCCTCATAGATTGTAAGCTCTTGTGAGCGGGGCCCTCACTCCTCTTGTGTCCTCCTCTATCTCCTCATAGATTGTAAGCTCTTGTGAGCGGGGCCCTCACTCCTCTTGTGTCCTCCCTATCTCCTCATAGATTGTAAGCTCTTGTGAGCGGGGCCCTCACTCCTCTTGTGTCCTCCTATCTCCTCATAGATTGTAAGCTCTTGTGAGCGGGGCCCTCACTCCTCTTGTGTCCTCCTCCTATCTCCTCATAGATTGTAAGCTCTTGTGAGCGGGGTCCTCACTCCTCTTGTGTCCTCCTCCTATCTCCTCATAGATTGTAAGCTCTTGTGAGCGGGGGCCCTCACTCCTCTTGTGTCCTCCCTATCTCCTCATAGATTGTAAGCTCTTGTGAGCGGGGTCCTCACTCCTCTTGTGTCCTCCTCTCTATCTCCTCATAGATTGTAAGCTCTTGTGAGCGGGGCCCTCACTCCTCTTGTGCCTCCTCCTCTATCTCCTCATAGATTGTAAGCTCTTGTGAGCGGGGCCCTCACTCCTCTTGTGTCCTCCTCTCTATCTCCTCATAGATTGTAAGCTCTTGTGAGCGGGGCCCTCACTCCTCTTGTGCTCCTCCTATCTCCTCATAGATTGTAAGCTCTTGTGAGCGGGGCCCTCACTCCTCTTGTGTCCTCTCTATCTCCTCATAGATTGTAAGCTCTTGTGAGCGGGGCCCTCACTCCCTCTTGTGTCCTCTCTATCTCCTCATAGATTGTAAGCTTTTGTGCCCGGGGCCCTCACTCCTCTTGTGTCCTCCTCCTATCTCCTCATAGATTGTAAGCGCTTGTGAGCGGGGCCCTCACTCCTCTTGTGTCCTCCTCTCTATCTCCTCATAGATTGTAAGCTCTTGTGAGCGGGGCCCTCACTCCTCTTGTGTCCTCCTCTCTATCTCCTCATAGATTGTAAGCTCTTGTGAGCGGGGTCCTCACTCCTCTTGTGTCCTCTCTATCTCCTCATAGACTGTAAGCTCTTGTGAGCGGGGTCCTCACTCCTCTTGTGTCCTCTCTATCTCCTCATAGATTGTAAGCTCTTGTGAGCGGGGCCCTCACTCCTCTTGTGTCCTCTCTATCTCCTCATAGATTGTAAGCTCTTGTGAGCGGGGTCCTCACTCCTCTTGTGTCCTCCTCCTATCTCCTCATAGACTGTAAGCTCTTGTGAGCGGGGCCCTCACTCCTCTTGTGTCCTCCTCTCTATCTCCTCATAGATTGTAAGCTCTTGTGAGCGGGGCCCTCACTCCTCTTGTGTCCTCTCTATCTCCTCATAGACTGTAAGCTCTTGTGAGCGGGGCCCTCACTCCTCTTGTGTCCTCTCTATCTCCTCATAGATTGTAAGCTCTTGTGAGCGGGGCCCTCACTCCTCTTGTGCTCCCTCTCTATCTCCTCATAGATTGTAAGCTCTTGTGAGCGGGGCCCTCACTCCTCTTGTGTCCTCCTCTCTATCTCCTCATAGATTGTAAGCTCTTGTGAGCGGGGGCCTCACTCCTCTTGTGTCCTCTCTATCTCCTCATAGATTGTAAGCTCTTGTGAGCGGGGCCCTCACTCCTCTTGTGTCCTCCCTATCTCCTCATAGATTGTAAGCTCTTGTGAGCGGGGCCCTCACTCCTCTTGTGTCCTCTCTATCTCCTCATAGATTGTAAGCTCTTGTGAGCGGGGCCCTCACTCCTCTTGTGTCCTCCTCCTATCTCCTCATAGATTGTAAGCTCTTGTGAGCGGGGCCCTCACTCCTCTTGTGTCCTCTCTATCTCCTCATAGACTGTAAGCTCTTGTGAGCGGGGCCCTCACTCCTCTTGTGTCCTCTCTATCTCCTCATAGATTGTAAGCTCTTGTGAGCGGGGCCCTCACTCCTCTTGTGTCCTCCTCTCTATCTCCTCATAGATTGTAAGCTCTTGTGAGCGGGGTCCTCACTCCTCTTGTGCTCCTCCTATCTCCTCATAGATTGTAAGCTCTTGTGAGCGGGGCCCTCACTCCTCTTGTGTCCTCTCTATCTCCCCATAGATTGTAAGCTCTTGTGAGCGGGGCCCTCACTCCTCTTGTGTCCTCTCTATCTCCTCATAGACTGTAAGCTCTTGTGAGCGGGGTCCTCACTCCTCTTGTGTCCTCTCTATCTCCTCATAGATTGTAAGCTCTTGTGAGCGGGGCCCTCACTCCTCTTGTGCCTCCTCTCTATCTCCTCATAGATTGTAAGCTCTTGTGAGCGGGGCCCTCACTCCTCTTGTGTCCTCCTCTATCTCCTCATAGATTGTAAGCTCTTGTGAGCGGGGTCCTCACTCCTCTTGTGTCCTCCTATCTCCTCATAGATTGTAAGCTCTTGTGAGCGGGGCCCTCACTCCTCTTGTGTCCTCCTCTCTATCTCCTCATAGATTGTAAGCTCTTGTGAGCGGGGCCCTCACTCCTCTTGTGTCCTCCTCCTATCTCCTCATAGATTGTAAGCTCTTGTGAGCGGGGTCCTCACTCCTCTTGTGTCCTCTCTATCTCCTCATAGATTGTAAGCTCTTGTGAGCGGGGTCCTCACTCCTCTTGTGTCCTCTCTATCTCCTCATAGATTGTAAGCTCTTGTGAGCGGGGCCCTCACTCCTCTTGTGTCCTCCTCTATCTCCTCATAGATTGTAAGCTCTTGTGAGCGGGGCCCTCACTCCTCTTGTGTCCTCCTCCTATCTCCTCATAGATTGTAAGCTCTTGTGAGCGGGGCCCTCACTCCTCTTGTGTCCTCTCTATCTCCTCATAGACTGTAAGCTCTTGTGAGCGGGGCCCTCACTCCTCTTGTGTCCTCTCTATCTCCTCATAGATTGTAAGCTCTTGTGAGCGGGGCCCTCACTCCTCTTGTGTCCTCCCTCTATCTCCTCATAGATTGTAAGCTCTTGTGAGCGGGGCCCTCACTCCTCTTGTGTCCTCCTATCTCCTCATAGATTGTAAGCTCTTGTGAGCGGGGCCCTCACTCCTCTTGTGCTCCTCTCTATCTCCTCATAGATTGTAAGCTCTTGTGAGCGGGGCCCTCACTCCTCTTGTGTCCTCCTCTCTATCTCCTCATAGATTGTAAGCTCTTGTGAGCGGGGCCCTCACTCCTCTTGTGTCCTCCTCTCTATCTCCTCATAGATTGTAAGCTCTTGTGAGCGGGGCCCTCACTCCTCTTGTGTCCTCTCTATCTCCTCATAGATTGTAAGCTCTTGTGAGCGGGGCCCTCACTCCTCTTGTGTCCTCCTCTATCTCCTCATAGATTGTAAGCTCTTGTGAGCGGGGCCCTCACTCCTCTTGTGTCCTCCTCTCTATCTCCTCATAGATTGTAAGCTCTTGTGAGCGGGGCCCTCACTCCTCTTGTGTCCTCTCTATCTCCTCATAGACTGTAAGCTCTTGTGAGCGGGGCCCTCACTCCTCTTGTGTCCTCTCTATCTCCTCATAGATTGTAAGCTCTTGTGAGCGGGGCCCTCACTCCTCTTGTGTCCTCTCTATCTCCTCATAGATTGTAAGCTCTTGTGCCCGGGGCCCTCACTCCTCTTGTGTCCTCCTCCTATCTCCTCATAGATTGTAAGCTCTTGTGAGCGGGGCCCTCACTCCTCTTGTGTCCTCTCTATCTCCTCATAGATTGTAAGCTCTTGTGAGCGGGGCCCTCACTCCTCTTGTGTCCTCCTCCTATCTCCTCATAGATTGTAAGCTCTTGTGAGCGGGGCCCTCACTCCTCTTGTGTCCTCTCTATCTCCTCATAGATTGTAAGCTCTTGTGAGCGGGGCCCTCACTCCTCTTGTGTCCTCCTATCTCCTCATAGATTGTAAGCTCTTGTGAGCGGGGTCCTCACTCCTCTTGTGTCCTCCTCTATCTCCTCATAGATTGTAAGCTCTTGTGAGCGGGGTCCCTCACTCCTCTTGTGTCCTCCTCCTATCTCCTCATAGATTGTAAGCTCTTGTGAGCGGGGCCCTCACTCCTCTTGTGTCCTCCTCTATCTCCTCATAGATTGTAAGCTCTTGTGAGCGGGGCCCTCACTCCTCTTGTGTCCTCCTCCTATCTCCTCATAGATTGTAAGCTCTTGTGAGCGGGGCCCTCACTCCTCTTGTGTCCTCTCTATCTCCTCATAGATTGTAAGCTCTTGTGAGCGGGGCCCTCACTCCTCTTGTGTCCTCCTCTCTATCTCCTCATAGATTGTAAGCTCTTGTGAGCGGGGCCCTCACTCCTCTTGTGTCCTCTCTATCTCCTCATAGATTGTAAGCTCTTGTGAGCGGGGCCCTCACTCCTCTTGTGTCCTCTCTATCTCCTCATAGATTGTAAGCTCTTGTGAGCGGGGCCCTCACTCCTCTTGTGTCCTCCTCTATCTCCTCATAGATTGTAAGCTCTTGTGAGCGGGGCCCTCACTCCTCTTGTGTCCTCCTCCTATCTCCTCATAGATTGTAAGCTCTTGTGAGCGGGGCCCTCACTCCTCTTGTGTCCTCTCTATCTCCTCATAGATTGTAAGCTCTTGTGAGCGGGGCCCTCACTCCTCTTGTGTCCTCCTCTCTATCTCCTCATAGATTGTAAGCTCTTGTGAGCGGGGCCCTCACTCCTCTTGTGTCCTCCTCTCTATCTCCTCATAGATGGTAAGCTCTTGTGAGCGGGGCCCTCACTCCTCTTGTGTCCTCCTATCTCCTCATAGATTGTAAGCTCTTGTGAGCGGGGGCCCTCACTCCTCTTGTGTCCTCTCTATCTCCCCATAGATTGTAAGCTCTTGTGAGCGGGGCCCTCACTCCTCTTGTGTCCTCTCTATCTCCTCATAGACTGTAAGCTCTTGTGAGCGGGGCCCTCACTCCTCTTGTGTCCTCTCTATCTCCTCATAGATTGTAAGCTCTTGTGAGCGGGGCCCTCACTCCTCTTGTGTCCTCCTCTCTATCTCCTCATAGATTGTAAGCTCTTGTGAGCGGGGCCCTCACTCCTCTTGTGTCCTCCTCTCTATCTCCTCATAGATTGTAAGCTCTTGTGAGCGGGGCCCTCACTCCTCTTGTGTCCTCTCTATCTCCTCATAGATTGTAAGCTCTTGTGAGCGGGGCCCTCACTCCTCTTGTGTCCTCCTCTCTATCTCCTCATAGATTGTAAGCTCTTGTGAGCGGGGCCCTCACTCCTCTTGTGTCCTCCTCCTATCTCCTCATAGATTGTAAGCTCTTGTGAGCGGGGCCCTCACTCCTCTTGTGTCCTCTCTATCTCCTCATAGATTGTAAGCTCTTGTGAGCGGGGTCCTCACTCCTCTTGTGTCCTCTCTATCTCCTCATAGATTGTAAGCTCTTGTGAGCGGGGCCCTCACTCCTCTTGTGTCCTCCTCCTATCTCCTCATAGATTGTAAGCTCTTGTGAGCGGGGTCCTCACTCCTCTTGTGTCCTCCTCCTATCTCCTCATAGATTGTAAGCTCTTGTGAGCGGGGCCCTCACTCCTCTTGTGTCCTCTCTATCTCCTCATAGATTGTAAGCTCTTGTGAGCGGGGCCCTCACTCCTCTTGTGTCCTCTCTATCTCCTCATAGATTGTAAGCTCTTGTGAGCGGGGCCCTCACTCCTCTTGTGTCCTCCTCTATCTCCTCATAGATTGTAAGCTCTTGTGAGCGGGGCCCTCACTCCTCTTGTGCTCCTCCTCTATCTCCTCATAGATTGTAAGCTCTTGTGAGCGGGGCCCTCACTCCTCTTGTGCCTCCTCTCTATCTCCTCATAGATTGTAAGCTCTTGTGAGCGGGGCCCTCACTCCTCTTGTGTCCTCCTCCTCTATCTCCTCATAGATTGTAAGCTCTTGTGAGCGGGGCCCTCACTCCTCTTGTGTCCTCTCTATCTCCTCATAGATTGTAAGCTCTTGTGAGCGGGGCCCTCACTCCTCTTGTGTCCTCCTCTCTATCTCCTCATAGATTGTAAGCTCTTGTGAGCGGGGCCCTCACTCCTCTTGTGTCCTCTCTATCTCCTCATAGATTGTAAGCTCTTGTGAGCGGGGCCCTCACTCCTCTTGTGTCCTCCTCTCTATCTCCTCATAGATTGTAAGCTCTTGTGAGCGGGGCCCTCACTCCTCTTGTGTCCTCTCTATCTCCTCATAGATTGTAAGCTCTTGTGAGCGGGGCCCTCACTCCTCTTGTGTCCTCCTCCTATCTCCTCATAGATTGTAAGCTCTTGTGAGCGGGGCCCTCACTCCTCTTGTGTCCTCTCTATCTCCTCATAGATTGTAAGCTCTTGTGAGCGGGGCCCTCACTCCTCTTGTGTCCTCCTCTCTATCTCCTCATAGATTGTAAGCTCTTGTGAGCGGGGCCCTCACTCCTCTTGTGCCTCCTCTCTATCTCCTCATAGATTGTAAGCTCTTGTGAGCGGGGTCCTCACTCCTCTTGTGTCCTCCTCCTATCTCCTCATAGATTGTAAGCTCTTGTGAGCGGGGCCCTCACTCCTCTTGTGTCCTCTCTATCTCCTCATAGATTGTAAGCTCTTGTGAGCGGGGCCCTCACTCCTCTTGTGTCCTCTCTATCTCCTCATAGACTGTAAGCTCTTGTGAGCGGGATCCTCACTCCTCTTGTGTCCTCTCTATCTCCTCATAGATTGTAAGCTCTTGTGAGCGGGGCCCTCACTCCTCTTGTGTCCTCCTCTCTATCTCCTCATAGATTGTAAGCTCTTGTGAGCGGGGCCCTCACTCCTCTTGTGTCCTCTCTATCTCCTCATAGATTGTAAGCTCTTGTGAGCGGGGCCCTCACTCCTCTTGTGTCCTCCTCCTATCTCCTCATAGATTGTAAGCTCTTGTGAGCGGGGCCCTCACTCCTCTTGTGTCCTCCTCTCTATCTCCTCATAGATTGTAAGCTCTTGTGATCGGGGCCCTCACTCCTCTTGTGTCCTCCTCCTATCTCCTCATAGACTGTAAGCTCTTGTGAGCGGGGTCCTCACTCCTCTTGTGTCCTCTCTATCTCCTCATAGATTGTAAGCTCTTGTGAGCGGGGTCCTCACTCTTCTTGTGTCCTCCTATCTCCTCATAGATTGTAAGCTCTTGTGAGCGGGGCCCTCACTCCTCTTGTGTCCTCTCTATCTCCTCATAGATTGTAAGCTCTTGTGAGCGGGGTCCTCACTCCTCTTGTGTCCTCCTCCTATCTCCTCATAGATTGTAAGCTCTTGTGAGTGGGGCCCTCACTTCTCTTGTGTCCTCGCTATCTCCTCATAGACTGTAAGCTCTTGTGAGCGGGGCCCTCACTCCTCTTGTGTCCTCTCTATCTCCCCATAGATTGTAAGCTCTTGTGAGCGGGGCCCTCACTCCTCTTGTGTCCTCTCTATCTCCCCATAGATTGTAAGCTCTTGTGAGCGGGGCCCTCACTCCTCTTGTGTCCTCCTATCTCCTCATAGATTGTAAGTTCTTGTGAGTGGGGCCCTCACTCCTCTTGTGTCCTCCTCTCTATCTTCTCATAGATTGTAAGCTCTTGTGAGCGGGGCCCTCACTCCTCTTGTGTCCTCCTCCTATCTCCTCATAGACTGTAAGCTCTTGTGAGCGGGGTCCTCACTCCTCTTGTGTCCTCTCTATCTCCTCATAGATTGTAAGCTCTTGTGAGCGGGGTCCTCACTCTTCTTGTGTCCTCCTATCTCCTCATAGATTGTAAGCTCTTGTGAGCAGGGCCCTCACTCCTCTTGTGTCCTCCTCCTATCTCCTCATAGATTGTAAGCTCTTGTGAGCGGGGTCCTCACTCCTCTTGTGTCCTCCTCCTATCTCCTCATAGATTGTAAGCTCTTGTGAGTGGGGCCCTCACTTCTCTTGTGTCCTCGCTATCTCCTCATAGACTGTAAGCTCTTGTGAGCGGGGCCCTCACTCCTCTTGTGTCCTCTCTATCTCCTCATAGATTGTAAGCTCTTGTGAGCGGGGCCCTCACTCCTCTTGTGTCCTCTCTATCTCCTCATAGATTGTAAGCTCTTGTGCCCGGGGCCCTCACTCCTCTTGTGACCTCCTCCTATCTCCTCATAGATTGTAAGCTCTTGTGAGCGGGGCCCTCACTCCTCTTGTGTCCTCCTATCTCCTCATAGATTGTAAGCTCTTGTGAGCGGGGTCCTCACTCCTCTTGTGTCCTCCTCCTATCTCCTCATAGATTGTAAGCTCTTGTGAGAGGGGTCCTCACTCCTCTTGTGTCCTCCTATCTCCTCATAGATTGTAAGCTCTTGTGAGCGGGGCCCTCACTCCTCTTGTGTCCTCCTATCTCCTCATAGATTGTAAGCTCTTGTGAGTGGGGTCCTCACTCCTCTTGTGTCCTATCTATCTCCTCATAGATTGTAAGCTCTTGTGAGCGGGGTCCTCACTCCTCTTGTGTCCTCCTATCTCCTCATAGATTGTAAGCTCTTGTGAGCGGGGCCCTCACTCCTCTTGTGTCCTCTCTATCTCCTCATAGATTGTAAACTCTTGTGCCCGGGGCCCTCACTCCTCTTGTGTCCTCCTCCTATCTCCTCATAGATTGTAAGCGCTTGTGAGCGGGGCCCTCACTCCTCTTGTGTCCTCTCTATCTCCTCATAGACTGTAAGCTCTTGTGAGCGGGGCCCTCACTCTTCTTGTGTCCTCCTCTCTATCTCTCTCATAGATTGTAAGCTCTTGTGAGCGGGGCCCTCACTCCTCTTGTGTCCTCCTCCTATCTCCTCATAGATTGTAAGCGCTTGTGAGCGGGGCCCTCACTCCTCTTGTGTCCTCTCTATCTCCTCATAGACTGTAAGCTCTTGTGAGCGGGGCCCTCACTCTTCTTGTGTCCTCCTCTCTATCTCCTCATAGACTGTAAGCTCTTGTGAGCGGGGTCCTCACTCCTCTTGTGTCCTCTCTATCTCCTCATAGATTGTAAGCTCTTGTGAGCGGGGTCCTCACTCCTCTTGTGTCCTATCTATCTCCTCATAGATTGTAAGCTCTTGTGAGCGGGGTCCTCACTCCTCTTGTGTCCTCCTCCTATCTCCACATAGATTGTAAGCTCTTGTGAGCGGGGCCCTCACTCCTCTTGTGTCCTCTCTATCTCCTCATAGATTGTAAGCTCTTGTGAGCGGGGCCCTCACTCCTCTTGTGTCCTCCTATCTCCTCATAGATTGTAAGCTCTTGTGAGCGGGGCCCTCACTCCTCTTGTGTCCTCTCTATCTCCTCATAGATTGTAAGCTCTTGTGCCCGGGGCCCTCACTCCTCTTGTGTCCTCCTCCTATCTCCTCATAGATTGTAAGCGCTTGTGAGCGGGGCCCTCACTCCTCTTGTGTCCTCTCTATCTCCTCATAGATTGTAAGCTCTTGTGAGCGGGGCCCTCACTCCTCTTGTGTCCTCCTCCTATCTCCTCATAGATTATAAGCGCTTGTGAGCGGGGCCCTCACTCCTCTTGTGTCCTCTCTATCTCCTCATAGACTGTAAGCTCTTGTGAGCGGGGCCCTCACTCTTCTTGTGTCCTCCTCTCTATCTCCTCATAGACTGTAAGCTCTTGTGAGCGGGATCCTCACTCCTCTTGTGTCCTCTCTATCTCCTCATAGATTGTAAGCTCTTGTGAGCGGGGCCCTCACTCCTCTTGTGTCCTCCTCTCTATCTCCCCATAGATTGTAAGCTCTTGTGAGCGGGGCCCTCACTCCTCTTGTGTCCTCTCTATCTCCCCATAGATTGTAAGCTCTTGTGAGCGGGGTCCTCACTCCTCTTGTGTCCTCCTATCTCCTCATAGATTGTAAGTTCTTGTGAGTGGGGCCCTCACTCCTCTTGTGTCCTCCTCTCTATCTCCTCATAGATTGTAAGCTCTTGTGAGCGGGGCCCTCACTCCTCTTGTGTCCTCCTCCTATCTCCTCATAGACTGTAAGCTCTTGTGAGCGGGGCCCTCACTCCTCTTGTGCTCCTCTCTATCTCCTCATAGACTGTAAGCTCTTGTGAGCGGGGTCCTCACTCCTCTTGTGTCCTCTCTATCTCCTCATAGATTGTAAGCTCTTGTGAGCGGGGTCCTCACTCCTCTTGTGCCTCCTCTCTATCTCCTCATAGATTGTAAGCTCTTGTGAGTGGGGTCCTCACTCCTCTTCTGTCCTCTCTATCTCCTCATAGATTGTAAGCTCTTGTGAGCGGGGTCCTCACTCTTCTTGTGTCCTCCTATCTCCTCATAGATTGTAAGCTCTTGTGAGCAGGGCCCTCACTCCTCTTGTGTCCTCTCTATCTCCTCATAGATTGTAAGCTCTTGTGAGCGGGGTCCTCACTCCTCTTGTGTCCTCCTCCTATCTCCTCATAGATTGTAAGCTCTTGTGAGTGGGGCCCTCACTTCTCTTGTGTCCTCGCTATCTCATCATAGAATGTAAGCTCTTGTGAGCGGGGCCCTCACTCCTCTTGTGTCCTCTCTATCTCCTCATAGATTGTAAGCTCTTGTGAGCGGGGCCCTCACTCCTCTTGTGTCCTCTCTATCTCCTCATAGATTGTAAGCTCTTGTGCCCGGGGCCCTCACTCCTCTTGTGACCTCCTCCTATCTCCTCATAGATTGTAAGCTCTTGTGAGCGGGGCCCTCACTCCTCTTGTGTCCTCCTATCTCCTCATAGATTGTAAGCTCTTGTGAGCGGGGTCCTCACTCCTCTTGTGTCCTCCTCCTATCTCCTCATAGATTGTAAGCTCTTGTGAGAGGGGCCCTCACTCCTCTTGTGTCCTCCTCTCTATCTCCTCATAGATTGTAAGCTCTTGTGAGCGGGGCCCTCACTCCTCTTGTGTCCTCTCTATCTCCTCATAGATTGTAAGCTCTTGTGAGCGGGGCCCTCACTCCTCTTGTGTCCTCCTCTCTATCTCCTCATAGATTGTAAGCTCTTGTGAGTGGGGTCCTCACTCCTCTTGTGTCCTCTCTATCTCCTCATAGATTGTAAGCTCTTGTGAGCGGGGTCCTCACTCCTCTTGTGTCCTCCTCTCTATCTCCTCATAGATTGTAAGCTCTTGTGAGCGGGGCCCTCACTCCTCTTGTGTCCTCCTCCTATCTCCTCATAGATTGTAAGCTCTTGTGAGCGGGGTCCTCACTCCTCTTGTGTCCTCCTATCTCCTCATACACTGTAAGCTCTTGTGAGCGGGGTCCTCACTCCTCTTGTGTCCTCTCTATCTCCTCATAGATTGTAAGCTCTTGTGAGCGGGGTCCTCACTCCTCTTGTGTCCTCTCTATCTCCTCATAGATTGTAAGCTCTTGTGAGCAGGGTCCTCACTCCTCTTGTGTCCTCCTCCTATCTCCTCATAGATTGTAAGCTCTTGTGAGCGGGGCCCTCACTCCTCTTGTGTCCTCCTCTCTATCTCCTCATAGATTGTAAGCTCTTGTGAGCGGGGCCCTCACTTCTCTTGTGTCCTCTCTATCTCCTCATAGACTGTAAGCTCTTGTGAGCGGGGCCCTCACTTCTCTTGTGTCCTCTCTATCTCCTCATAGATTGTAAGCTCTTGTGAGCGGGGCCCTCACTCCTCTTGTGTCCTCCTGTCTCCTCATAGATTGTAAGCTCTTGTGAGCGGGGTCCTCACTCCTCTTGTGTCCTCCTCCTATCTCCTCATAGATTGTAAGCTCTTGTGAGTGGGGCCCTCACTTCTCTTGTGTCCTCGCTATCTCCTCATAGACTGTAAGCTCTTGTGAGTGGGGCCCTCACTCCTCTTGTGTCCTCTCTATCTCCTCATAGATTGTAAGCTCTTGTGAGCGGGGCCCTCACTCCTCTTGTGTCCTCTCTATCTCCTCATAGATTGTAAGCTCTTGTGCCCGGGGCCCTCACTCCTCTTGTGACCTCCTCCTACCTCCTCATAGATTGTAAGCTCTTGTGAGCGGGGCCCTCACTCCTCTTGTGTCCTCCTATCTCCTCATAGATTGTAAGCTCTTGTGAGCGGGGTCCTCACTCCTCTTGTGTCCTCCTCCTATCTCCTCATAGATTGTAAGCTCTTGTGAGAGGGGTCCTCTCTCCTCTTGTGTCCTCCTATCTCCTCATAGATTGTAAGCTCTTGTGAGCGGGGCCCTCACTCCTCTTGTGTCCTCTCTATCTCCTCATAGATTGTAAGCTCTTGTGAGCGGGGTCCTCACTCCTCTTGTGTCCTATCTATCTCCTCATAGATTGTAAGCTCTTGTGAGCGGGGTCCTCACTCCTCTTGTGTCCTCCTCCTATCTCCACATAGATTGTAAGCTCTTGTGAGCGGGGCCCTCACTCCTCTTGTGTCCTCCTCTCTATCTCCTCATAGATTGTAAGCTCTTGTGAGCGGGGCCCTCACTCCTCTTGTGTCCTCTCTATCTCCTCATAGATTGTAAGCTCTTGTGAGCGGGGCCCTCACTCCTCTTGTGTCCTCCTATCTCCTCATAGATTGTAAGCTCTTGTGAGCGGTGCCCTCACTCCTCTTGTGTCCTCTCTATCTCCTCATAGATTGTAAACTCTTGTGCCCGGGGCCCTCACTCCTCTTGTGTCCTCCTCCTATCTCCTCATAGATTATAAGCGCTTGTGAGCGGGGCCCTCACTCCTCTTGTGTCCTCTCTATCTCCTCATAGACTGTAAGCTCTTGTGAGCGGGGCCCTCACTCTTCTTGTGTCCTCCTCTCTATCTCCTCATAGATTGTAAGCTCTTGTGAGCGGGGCCCTCACTCCTCTTGTGTCCTCCTCCTATCTCCTCATAGATTATAAGCGCTTGTGAGCGGGGCCCTCACTCCTCTTGTGTCCTCTCTATCTCCTCATAGACTGTAAGCTCTTGTGAGCGGGGCCCTCACTCTTCTTGTGTCCTCCTCTCTATCTCCTCATAGACTGTAAGCTCTTGTGAGCGGGATCCTCACTCCTCTTGTGTCCTCTCTATCTCCTCATAGATTGTAAGCTCTTGTGAGCGGGGTCCTCACTCCTCTTGTGTCCTATCTATCTCCTCATAGATTGTAAGCTCTTGTGAGCGGGGTCCTCACTCCTCTTGTGTCCTCCTCCTATCTCCACATAGATTGTAAGCTCTTGTGAGCGGGGCCCTCACTCCTCTTGTGTCCTCCTCTCTATCTCCTCATAGATTGTAAGCTCTTGTGAGCGGGGCCCTCACTCCTCTTGTGTCCTCTCTATCTCCTCATAGATTGTAAGCTCTTGTGAGCGGGGCCCTCACTCCTCTTGTGTCCTCCTATCTCCTCATAGATTGTAAGCTCTTGTGAGCGGGGCCCTCACTCCTCTTGTGTCCTCTCTATCTCCTCATAGATTGTAAACTCTTGTGCCCGGGGCCCTCACTCCTCTTGTGTCCTCCTCCTATCTCCTCATAGATTATAAGCGCTTGTGAGCGGGGCCCTCACTCCTCTTGTGTCCTCTCTATCTCCTCATAGACTGTAAGCTCTTGTGAGCGGGGCCCTCACTCTTCTTGTGTCCTCCTCTCTATCTCCTCATAGATTGTAAGCTCTTGTGAGCGGGGCCCTCACTCCTCTTGTGTCCTCCTCCTATCTCCTCATAGATTATAAGCGCTTGTGAGCGGGGCCCTCACTCCTCTTGTGTCCTCTCTATCTCCTCATAGACTGTAAGCTCTTGTGAGCGGGGCCCTCACTCTTCTTGTGTCCTCCTCTCTATCTCCTCATAGACTGTAAGCTCTTGTGAGCGGGATCCTCACTCCTCTTGTGTCCTCTCTATCTCCTCATAGATTGTAAGCTCTTGTGAGCGGGGCCCTCACTCCTCTTGTGTCCTCCTCTCTATCTCCCCATAGATTGTAAGCTCTTGTGAGCGGGGCCCTCACTCCTCTTGTGTCCTCTCTATCTCCCCATAGATTGTAAGCTCTTGTGAGCGGGGCCCTCACTCCTCTTGTGTCCTCCTATCTCCTCATAGATTGTAAGTTCTTGTGAGTGGGGCCCTCACTCCTCTTGTGTCCTCCTCTCTATCTTCTCATAGATTGTAAGCTCTTGTGAGCGGGGCCCTCACTCCTCTTGTGTCCTCCTCCTATCTCCTCATAGACTGTAAGCTCTTGTGAGCGGGGTCCTCACTCCTCTTGTGTCCTCCTATCTCCTCATAGACTGTAAGCTCTTGTGAGCGGGGTCCTCACTCCTCTTGTGTCCTCTCTATCTCCTCATAGATTGTAAGCTCTTGTGAGCGGGGTCCTCACTCCTCTTGTGTCCTCTCTATCTCCTCATAGATTGTAAGCTCTTGTGAGCGGGGTCCTCACTCCTCTTGTGTCCTCCTCCTATCTCCTCATAGACTGTAAGCTCTTGTGAGCGGGGCCCTCACTCCTCTTGTGTCCTCCTCTCTATCTCCTCATAGATTGTAAGCTCTTGTGAGCGGGGCCCTCACTCCTCTTGTGTCCTCTCTATCTCCTCATAGATTGTAAGCTCTTGTGAGCGGGGCCCTCACTCCTCTTTTGTCCTCCTATCTCCTCATAGATTGTAAGCTCTTGTGAGCGGGGCCCTCACTCCTCTTGTGTCCTCTCTATCTCCTCATAGACTGTAAGCTCTTGTGAGCGGGGCCCTCACTCTTCTTGTGTCCTCCTCTCTATCTCCTCATAGATTGTAAGCTCTTGTGAGCGGGGCCCTCACTCCTCTTGTGTCCTCCTCCTATCTCCTCATAGATTATAAGCGCTTGTGAGCGGGGCCCTCACTCCTCTTGTGTCCTCTCTATCTCCTCATAGACTGTAAGCTCTTGTGAGCGGGGCCCTCACTCTTCTTGTGTCCTCCTCTCTATCTCCTCATAGACTGTAAGCTCTTGTGAGCGGGGCCCTCACTCCTCTTGTGTCCTCCTCTCTATCTCCCCATAGATTGTAAGCTCTTGTGAGCGGGGCCCTCACTCCTCTTGTGTCCTCTCTATCTCCCCATAGATTGTAAGCTCTTGTGAGCGGGGCCCTCACTCCTCTTGTGTCCTCCTATCTCCTCATAGATTGTAAGTTCTTGTGAGTGGGGCCCTCACTCCTCTTGTGTCCTCCTCTCTATCTTCTCATAGATTGTAAGCTCTTGTGAGCGGGGCCCTCACTCCTCTTGTGTCCTCCTCCTATCTCCTCATAGACTGTAAGCTCTTGTGAGCGGGGTCCTCACTCCTCTTGTGTCCTCTCTATCTCCTCATAGATTGTAAGCTCTTGTGAGCGGGGTCCTCACTCTTCTTGTGTCCTCCTATCTCCTCATAGATTGTAAGCTCTTGTGAGCAGGGCCCTCACTCCTCTTGTGTCCTCTCTATCTCCTCATAGATTGTAAGCTCTTGTGAGCGGGGTCCTCACTCCTCTTGTGTCCTCCTCCTATCTCCTCATAGATTGTAAGCTCTTGTGAGTGGGGCCCTCACTTCTCTTGTGTCCTCGCTATCTCCTCATAGACTGTAAGCTCTTGTGAGCGGGGCCCTCACTCCTCTTGTGTCCTCTCTATCTCCTCATAGATTGTAAGCTCTTGTGAGCGGGGCCCTCACTCCTCTTGTGTCCTCTCTATCTCCTCATAGATTGTAAGCTCTTGTGCCCGGGGCCCTCACTCCTCTTGTGACCTCCTCCTATCTCCTCATAGATTGTAAGCTCTTGTGAGCGGGGCCCTCACTCCTCTTGTGTCCTCCTATCTCCTCATAGATTGTAAGCTCTTGTGAGCGGGGTCCTCACTCCTCTTGTGTCCTCCTCCTATCTCCTCATAGATTGTAAGCTCTTGTGAGAGGGGTCCTCACTCCTCTTGTGTCCTCCTATCTCCTCATAGATTGTAAGCTCTTGTGAGCGGGGCCCTCACTCCTCTTGTGTCCTCCTATCTCCTCATAGATTGTAAGCTCTTGTGAGTGGGGTCCTCACTCCTCTTGTGTCCTCTCTATCTCCTCATAGATTGTAAGCTCTTGTGAGCGGGGTCCTCACTCCTCTTGTGTCCTCCTATCTCCTCATAGATTGTAAGCTCTTGTGAGCGGGGCCCTCACTCCTCTTGTGTCCTCTCTATCTCCTCATAGATTGTAAACTCTTGTGCCCGGGGCCCTCACTCCTCTTGTGTCCTCCTCCTATCTCCTCATAGATTATAAGCGCTTGTGAGCGGGGCCCTCACTCCTCTTGTGTCCTCTCTATCTCCTCATAGACTGTAAGCTCTTGTGAGCGGGGCCCTCACTCTTCTTGTGTCCTCCTCTCTATCTCCTCATAGATTGTAAGCTCTTGTGAGCGGGGCCCTCACTCCTCTTGTGTCCTCCTCCTATCTCCTCATAGATTATAAGCGCTTGTGAGCGGGGCCCTCACTCCTCTTGTGTCCTCTCTATCTCCTCATAGACTGTAAGCTCTTGTGAGCGGGGCCCTCACTCTTCTTGTGTCCTCCTCTCTATCTCCTCATAGACTGTAAGCTCTTGTGAGCGGGATCCTCACTCCTCTTGTGTCCTCTCTATCTCCTCATAGATTGTAAGCTCTTGTGAGCGGGGCCCTCACTCCTCTTGTGTCCTCCTCTCTATCTCCCCATAGATTGTAAGCTCTTGTGAGCGGGGCCCTCACTCCTCTTGTGTCCTCTCTATCTCCCCATAGATTGTAAGCTCTTGTGAGCGGGGTCCTCACTCCTCTTGTGTCCTCCTATCTCCTCATAGATTGTAAGTTCTTGTGAGTGGGGCCCTCACTCCTCTTGTGTCCTCCTCTCTATCTTCTCATAGATTGTAAGCTCTTGTGAGCGGGGCCCTCACTCCTCTTGTGTCCTCCTCCTATCTCCTCATAGACTGTAAGCTCTTGTGAGCGGGGTCCTCACTCCTCTTGTGTCCTCCTATCTCCTCATAGACTGTAAGCTCTTGTGAGCGGGGTCCTCACTCCTCTTGTGTCCTCTCTATCTCCTCATAGATTGTAAGCTCTTGTGAGCGGGGTCCTCACTCCTCTTGTGTCCTCTCTATCTCCTCATAGATTGTAAGCTCTTGTGAGCGGGGTCCTCACTCCTCTTGTGTCCTCCTCCTATCTCCTCATAGACTGTAAGCTCTTGTGAGCGGGGCCCTCACTCCTCTTGTGTCCTCCTCTCTATCTCCTCATAGATTGTAAGCTCTTGTGAGCGGGGCCCTCACTCCTCTTGTGTCCTCTCTATCTCCTCATAGATTGTAAGCTCTTGTGAGCGGGGCCCTCACTCCTCTTGTGTCCTCCTATCTCCTCATAGATTGTAAGCTCTTGTGAGCGGGGCCCTCACTCCTCTTGTGTCCTCTCTATCTCCTCATAGATTGTAAACTCTTGTGCCCGGGGCCCTCACTCCTCTTGTGTCCTCCTCCTATCTCCTCATAGATTATAAGCGCTTGTGAGCGGGGCCCTCACTCCTCTTGTGTCCTCTCTATCTCCTCATAGACTGTAAGCTCTTGTGAGCGGGGCCCTCACTCTTCTTGTGTCCTCCTCTCTATCTCCTCATAGATTGTAAGCTCTTGTGAGCGGGGCCCTCACTCCTCTTGTGTCCTCCTCCTATCTCCTCATAGATTATAAGCGCTTGTGAGCGGGGCCCTCACTCCTCTTGTGTCCTCTCTATCTCCTCATAGACTGTAAGCTCTTGTGAGCGGGGCCCTCACTCTTCTTGTGTCCTCCTCTCTATCTCCTCATAGACTGTAAGCTCTTGTGAGCGGGATCCTCACTCCTCTTGTGTCCTCTCTATCTCCTCATAGATTGTAAGCTCTTGTGAGCGGGGCCCTCACTCCTCTTGTGTCCTCCTCTCTATCTCCCCATAGATTGTAAGCTCTTGTGAGCGGGGCCCTCACTCCTCTTGTGTCCTCTCTATCTCCCCATAGATTGTAAGCTCTTGTGAGCGGGGCCCTCACTCCTCTTGTGTCCTCCTATCTCCTCATAGATTGTAAGTTCTTGTGAGTGGGGCCCTCACTCCTCTTGTGTCCTCCTCTCTATCTTCTCATAGATTGTAAGCTCTTGTGAGCGGGGCCCTCACTCCTCTTGTGTCCTCCTCCTATCTCCTCATAGACTGTAAGCTCTTGTGAGCGGGGTCCTCACTCCTCTTGTGTCCTCTCTATCTCCTCATAGATTGTAAGCTCTTGTGAGCGGGGTCCTCACTCTTCTTGTGTCCTCCTATCTCCTCATAGATTGTAAGCTCTTGTGAGCAGGGCCCTCACTCCTCTTGTGTCCTCTCTATCTCCTCATAGATTGTAAGCTCTTGTGAGCGGGGTCCTCACTCCTCTTGTGTCCTCCTCCTATCTCCTCATAGATTGTAAGCTCTTGTGAGTGGGGCCCTCACTTCTCTTGTGTCCTCGCTATCTCCTCATAGACTGTAAGCTCTTGTGAGCGGGGCCCTCACTCCTCTTGTGTCCTCTCTATCTCCTCATAGATTGTAAGCTCTTGTGAGCGGGGCCCTCACTTCTCTTGTGTCCTCTCTATCTCCTCATAGATTGTAAGCTCTTGTGCCCGGGGCCCTCACTCCTCTTGTGACCTCCTCCTATCTCCTCATAGATTGTAAGCTCTTGTGAGCGGGGCCCTCACTCCTCTTGTGTCCTCCTATCTCCTCATAGATTGTAAGCTCTTGTGAGCGGGGTCCTCACTCCTCTTGTGTCCTCCTCCCTATCTCCTCATAGATTGTAAGCTCTTGTGAGAGGGGTCCTCACTCCTCTTGTGTCCTCCTATCTCCTCATAGATTGTAAGCTCTTGTGAGCGGGGCCCTCACTCCTCTTGTGTCCTCCTATCTCCTCATAGATTGTAAGCTCTTGTGAGTGGGGTCCTCACTCCTCTTGTGTCCTATCTATCTCCTCATAGATTGTAAGCTCTTGTGAGCGGGGTCCTCACTCCTCTTGTGTCCTCCTCCTATCTCCACATAGATTGTAAGCTCTTGTGAGCGGGGCCCTCACTCCTCTTGTGTCCTCCTCTCTATCTCCTCATAGATTGTAAGCTCTTGTGAGCGGGGCCCTCACTCCTCTTGTGTCCTCTCTATCTCCTCATAGATTGTAAGCTCTTGTGAGCGGGGCCCTCACTCCTCTTGTGTCCTCCTATCTTCTCATAGATTGTAAGCTCTTGTGAGCGGGGCCCTCACTCCTCTTGTGTCCTCTCTATCTCCTCATAGATTGTAAGCTCTTGTGCCCGGGGCCCTCACTCCTCTTGTGTCCTCCTCCTATCTCCTCATAGATTATAAGCGCTTGTGAGCGGGGCCCTCACTCCTCTTGTGTCCTCTCTATCTCCTCATAGACTGTAAGCTCTTGTGAGCGGGGCCCTCACTCTTCTTGTGTCCTCCTCTCTATCTCCTCATAGATTGTAAGCTCTTGTGAGCGGGGCCCTCACTCCTCTTGTGTCCTCCTCTCTATCTCCTCATAGATGGTAAGCTCTTGTGAGCGGGGTCCTCACTCCTCTTGTGTCCTCCTATCTCCTCATAGATTGTAAGCTCTTGTGAGCGGGGCCCTCACTCCTCTTGTGTCCTCTCTATCTCCCCATAGATTGTAAGCTCTTGTGAGCGGGGCCCTCACTTCTCTTGTGTCCTCTCTATCTCCTCATAGACTGTAAGCTCTTGTGAGCGGGATCCTCACTCCTCTTGTGTCCTCTCTATCTCCTCATAGATTGTAAGCTCTTGTGAGCGGGGCCCTCACTCCTCTTGTGTCCTCCTCTCTATCTCCCCATAGATTGTAAGCTCTTGTGAGCGGGGCCCTCACTCCTCTTGTGTCCTCTCTATCTCCCCATAGATTGTAAGCTCTTGTGAGCGGGGCCCTCACTCCTCTTGTGTCCTCCTATCTCCTCATAGATTGTAAGTTCTTGTGAGTGGGGCCCTCACTCCTCTTGTGTCCTCCTCTCTATCTCCTCATAGATTGTAAGCTCTTGTGAGCGGGGCCCTCACTCCTCTTGTGTCCTCCTCCTATCTCCTCATAGACTGTAAGCTCTTGTGAGCGGGGTCCTCACTCCTCTTGTGTCCTCTCTATCTCCTCATAGATTGTAAGCTCTTGTGAGCGGGGTCCTCACTCTTCTTGTGTCCTCCTATCTCCTCATAGATTGTAAGCTCTTGTGAGCGGGGACCTCACTCCTCTTGTGTCCTCCTCCTATCTCCTCATAGATTGTAAGCTCTTGTGAGCAGGGCCCTCACTCCTCTTGTGTCCTCTCTATCTCCTCATAGATTGTAAGCTCTTGTGCCCGGGGCCCTCACTCCTCTTGTGACCTCCTCCTATCTCCTCATAGACTGTAAGCTCTTGTGAGCGGGGCCCTCACTCCTCTTGTGTCCTCTCTATCTCCTCATAGATTGTAAGCTCTTGTGCCCGGGGCCCTCACTCCTCTTGTGACCTCCTCCTATCTCCTCATAGATTGTAAGCTCTTGTGCCCGGGGCCCTCACTCCTCTTGTGTCCTCCTATCTCCTCATAGATTGTAAGCTCTTGTGAGCGGGGTCCTCACTCCTCTTGTGTCCTCCTCCTATCTCCTCATAGATTGTAAGCTCTTGTGAGAGGGGTCCTCACTCCTCTTGTGTCCTCCTGTCTCCTCATAGATTGTAAGCTCTTGTGAGCGGGGCCCTCACTCCTCTTGTGTCCTCCTCCTATCTCTTCATAGATTGTAAGTTCTTGTGAGTGGGGTCCTCACTCCTCTTGTGCTCCTCTCTATCTCCTCATAGATTGTAAGCTCTTGTGAGCGGGGTCCTCACTCCTCTTGTGTCCTCCTCCTATCTCCTCATAGATTGTAAGCTCTTGTGAGCGGGGCCCTCACTCCTCTTGTGTCCTCCTCTCTATCTCCTCATAGATTGTAAGCTCTTGTGAGCGGGGCCCTCACTCCTCTTGTGTCCTCTCTATCTCCTCATAGATTGTAAGCTCTTGTGAGCGGGGCCCTCACTCCTCTTGTGTCCTCCTCTCTATCTCCTCATAGATTGTAAGCTCTTGTGAGCGGGGCCCTCACTCCTCTTGTGTCCTCCTCCTATCTCCTCATAGATTGTAAGCTCTTGTGAGCGGGGTCCTCACTCCTCTTGTGCCTCCTCTCTATCTCCTCATAGACTGTAAGCTCTTGTGAGCGGGGTCCTCACTCCTCTTGTGTCCTCCTCCTATCTCCTCATAGATTGTAAGCTCTTGTGAGCGGGGTCCTCACTCCTCTTGTGTCCTCTCTATCTCCTCATAGATTGTAAGCTCTTGTGAGCGGGGTCCTCACTCCTCTTGTGTCCTCCTCCTATCTCCTCATAGACTGTAAGCTCTTGTGAGCGGGGCCCTCACTCCTCTTGTGTCCTCCTCTCTATCTCCTCATAGATTGTAAGCTCTTGTGAGCGGGGCCCTCACTCCTCTTGTGTCCTCCTCCTATCTCCTCATAGACTGTAAGCTCTTGTGAGCGGGGCCCTCACTCCTCTTGTGTCCTCTCTATCTCCTCATAGATTGTAAGCTCTTGTGAGCGGGGCCCTCACTCCTCTTGTGTCCTCCTATCTCCTCATAGATTGTAAGCTCTTGTGAGCGGGGCCCTCACTCCTCTTGTGTCCTCTCTATCTCCTCATAGATTGTAAGCTCTTGTGCCCGGGGCCCTCACTCCTCTTGTGTCCTCCTCCTATCTCCTCATAGATTATAAGCGCTTGTGAGCGGGGCCCTCACTCCTCTTGTGTCCTCTCTATCTCCTCATAGACTGTAAGCTCTTGTGAGCGGGGCCCTCACTCCTCTTGTGTCCTCCTCTCTATCTCCTCATAGATTGTAAGCTCTTGTGA
Source organism: Leptodactylus fallax (assembly GCA_947044405.1). Classification (NCBI taxonomy): domain Eukaryota; kingdom Metazoa; phylum Chordata; class Amphibia; order Anura; family Leptodactylidae; genus Leptodactylus; species Leptodactylus fallax. Next base: position 25,541 of record CAMRHE010001026.1, read on the forward strand.
CCGGGGCCCTCACTCCTCTTGTGTCCTCCTCTCTATCTCCTCATAGATGGTAAGCTCTTGTGAGCGGGGTCCTCACTCCTCTTGTGTCCTCTCTATCTCCTCATAGATTGTAAGCTCTTGTGAGCGGGGCCCTCACTCCTCTTGTGCCTCCTCTCTATCTCCCCATAGATTGTAAGCTCTTGTGAGCGGGGCCCTCACTTCTCTTGTGTCCTCTCTATCTCCTCATAGACTGTAAGCTCTTGTGAGCGGGATCCTCACTCCTCTTGTGTCCTCTCTATCTCCTCATAGATTGTAAGCTCTTGTGAGCGGGGCCCTCACTCCTCTTGTGTCCTCCTCTCTATCTCCCCATAGATTGTAAGCTCTTGTGAGCGGGGCCCTCACTCCTCTTGTGTCCTCTCTATCTCCCCATAGATTGTAAGCTCTTGTGAGCGGGGCCCTCACTCCTCTTGTGTCCTCTCTATCTCCTCATAGATTGTAAGCTCTTGTGAGCGGGGCCCTCACTCCTCTTGTGTCCTCCTCTCTATCTCCTCATAGATTGTAAGCTCTTGTGAGCGGGGCCCTCACTCCTCTTGTGTCCTCCTCTCTATCTCCTCATAGACTGTAAGCTCTTGTGAGCGGGGCCCTCACTCCTCTTGTGTCCTCTCTATCTCCTCATAGATTGTAAGCTCTTGTGAGCGGGGTCCTCACTCCTCTTGTGTCCTCCTATCTCCTCATAGATTGTAAGCTCTTGTGAGCGGGGCCCTCACTCCTCTTGTGTCCTCTCTATCTCCTCATAGATTGTAAGCTCTTGTGAGCGGGGTCCTCACTCCTCTTGTGTCCTCCTCCTATCTCCTCATAGATTGTAAGCTCTTGTGAGCGGGGCCCTCCTCTCTTGTGTCCTCTCTATCTCCTCATAGATTGTAAGCTCTTGTGAGCGGGGCCCTCACTCCTCTTGTGTCCTCCTATCTCCTCATAGATTGTAAGCTCTTGTGAGCGGGGCCCTCACTCCTCTTGTGTCCTCCTATCTCCTCATAGATTGTAAGCTCTTGTGAGCGGGGCCCTCACTCCTCTTGTGTCCTCCTCCTATCTCCTCATAGATTGTAAGCTCTTGTGAGCGGGGCCCTCACTTCTCTTGTGTCCTCGCTATCTCCTCATAGACTGTAAGCTCTTGTGAGCGGGGCCCTCACTCCTCTTGTGTCCTCTCTATCTCCTCATAGATTGTAAGCTCTTGTGAGCGGGGCCCTCACTCCTCTTGTGTCCTCTCTATCTCCTCATAGATTGTAAGCTCTTGTGCCCGGGGCCCTCACTCCTCTTGTGACCTCCTCCTATCTCCTCATAGATTGTAAGCTCTTGTGAGCGGGGCCCTCACTCCTCTTGTGTCCTCCTATCTCCTCATAGATTGTAAGCTCTTGTGAGCGGGGTCCTCACTCCTCTTGTGTCCTCCTCCTATCTCCTCATAGATTGTAAGCTCTTGTGAGAGGGGTCCTCACTCCTCTTGTGTCCTCCTATCTCCTCATAGATTGTAAGCTCTTGTGAGCGGGGCCCTCACTCCTCTTGTGTCCTCTCTATCTCCTCATAGATTGTAAGCTCTTGTGAGCGGGGTCCTCACTCCTCTTGTGTCCTATCTATCTCCTCATAGATTGTAAGCTCTTGTGAGCGGGGTCCTCACTCCTCTTGTGTCCTCCTCCTATCTCCACATAGATTGTAAGCTCTTGTGAGCGGGGCCCTCACTCCTCTTGTGTCCTCCTCTCTATCTCCTCATAGATTGTAAGCTCTTGTGAGCGGGGCCCTCACTCCTCTTGTGTCCTCTCTATCTCCTCATAGATTGTAAGCTCTTGTGAGCGGGGCCCTCACTCCTCTTGTGTCCTCCTATCTCCTCATAGATTGTAAGCTCTTGTGAGCGGGGCCCTCACTCCTCTTGTGTCCTCTCTATCTCCTCATAGATTGTAAGCTCTTGTGCCCGGGGCCCTCACTCCTCTTGTGTCCTCCTCCTATCTCCCCATAGATTGTAAGCTCTTGTGAGCGGGGTCCTCACTACTCTTGTGTCCTCTCTATCTCCTCATAGACTGTAAGCTCTTGTGAGCGGGGCCCTCACTCTTCTTGTGTCCTCCTCTCTATCTCCTCATAGATTGTAAGCTCTTGTGAGCGGGGCCCTCACTCCTCTTGTGTCCTCCTCTCTATCTCCTCATAGATGGTAAGCTCTTGTGAGCGGGGTCCTCACTCCTCTTGTGTCCTCCTATCTCCTCATAGATTGTAAGCTCTTGTGAGCGGGGCCCTCACTCCTCTTGTGTCCTCTCTATCTCCTCATAGACTGTAAGCTCTTGTGAGCGGGATCCTCACTCCTCTTGTGTCCTCTCTATCTCCTCATAGATTGTAAGCTCTTGTGAGCGGGGCCCTCACTCCTCTTGTGTCCTCCTCTCTATCTCCCCATAGATTGTAAGCTCTTGTGAGCGGGGCCCTCACTCCTCTTGTGTCCTCTCTATCTCCCCATAGATTGTAAGCTCTTGTGAGCGGGGCCCTCACTCCTCTTGTGTCCTCCTATCTCCTCATAGATTGTAAGTTCTTGTGAGTGGGGCCCTCACTCCTCTTGTGTCCTCCTCTCTATCTCCTCATAGATTGTAAGCTCTTGTGAGCGGGGCCCTCACTCCTCTTGTGTCCTCCTCCTATCTCCTCATAGACTGTAAGCTCTTGTGAGCGGGGTCCTCACTCCTCTTGTGTCCTCTCTATCTCCTCATAGATTGTAAGCTCTTGTGAGCGGGGTCCTCACTCTTCTTGTGTCCTCCTATCTCCTCATAGATTGTAAGCTCTTGTGAGTGGGGCCCTCACTCCTCTTGTGTCCTCCTATCTCCTCATAGATTGTAAGCTCTTGTGAGCAGGGCCCTCACTCCTCTTGTGTCCTCTCTATCTCCTCATAGATTGTAAGCTCTTGTGCCCGGGGCCCTCACTCCTCTTGTGACCTCCTCCTATCTCTTCATAGACTGTAAGCTCTTGTGAGCGGGGCCCTCACTCCTCTTGTGTCCTCTCTATCTCCTCATAGATTGTAAGCTCTTGTGCCCGGGGCCCTCACTCCTCTTGTGACCTCCTCCTATCTCCTCATAGATTGTAAGCTCTTGTGAGCGGGGCCCTCACTCCTCTTGTGTCCTCCTATCTCCTCATAGATTGTAAGCTCTTGTGAGCGGGGTCCTCACTCCTCTTGTGTCCTCCTCCTATCTCCTCATAGATTGTAAACTCTTGTGAGAGGGGTCCTCACTCCTCTTGTGTCCTCCTATCTCCTCATAGATTGTAAGCTCTTGTGAGCGGGGCCCTCACTCCTCTTGTGTCCTCCTCTATCTCTTCATAGATTGTAAGTTCTTGTGAGTGGGGTCCTCACTCCTCTTGTGTCCTCTCTATCTCCTCATAGATTGTAAGCTCTTGTGAGCGGGGTCCTCACTCCTCTTGTGTCCTCCTCCTATCTCCTCATAGATTGTAAGCTCTTGTGAGCGGGGCCCTCACTCCTCTTGTGTCCTCCTCTCTATCTCCTCATAGATTGTAAGCTCTTGTGAGCGGGGCCCTCACTCCTCTTGTGTCCATCTCCTCAAGGAGCCGGGGGGGCCCGGGGGCGGGGGGGCCCCGGCCTATCTCCTCATAGATTGTAAGCTCTTGTGAGCGGGGCCCTCACTCCTCTTGTGTCCTCTCTATCTCCTCATAGATTGTAAGCTCTTGTGAGCGGGGCCCTCACTCCTCTTGTGTCCCCCCTATCTCCTCATAGATTGTAAGCTCTTGTGAGCGGGGCCCTCACTCCTCTTGTGTCCTCCTATCTCCTCATAGATTGTAAGCTCTTGTGAGCGGGGCCCTCACTCCTCTTGTGTCCTCCTCCTATCTCCTCATAGATTGTAAGCTCTTGTGAGCGGGGTCCTCACTCCTCTTATGTCCTCCTCCTATCTCCTCATAGATTGTAAGCTCTTGTGAGCAGGGCCCTCACTCCTCTTGTGTCCTCCTATCTCCTCATAGATTGTAAGCTCTTGTGAGCGGGGTCCTCACTCCTCTTGTGTCCTCTCTATCTCCTCATAGATTGTAAGCTCTTGTGAGCGGGGCCCTCACTCCTCTTGTGTCCTCCTCTCTATCTCCTCATAGATTGTAAGCTCTTGTGAGCGGGGCCCTCACTCCTCTTGTGTCCTCTCTATCTCCTCATAGATTGTAAGCTCTTGTGAGCGGGGCCCTCACTCCTCTTGTGTCCTCTCTATCTCCTCATAGATTGTAAGCTCTTGTGAGCGGGGCCCTCACTCCTCTTGTGTCCTCCTCTCTATCTCCTCATAGATTGTAAGCTCTTGTGAGCGGGGCCCTCACTCCTCTTGTGTCCTCCTCCTATCTCCTCATAGATTATAAGCGCTTGTGAGCGGGGCCCTCACTCCTCTTGTGTCCTCTCTATCTCCTCATAGATTGTAAGCTCTTGTGAGCGGGGCCCTCACTCCTCTTGTGTCCTCTCTATCTCCTCATAGATTGTAAGCTCTTGTGCCCGGGGCCCTCACTCCTCTTGTGTCCTCCTCCTATCTCCTCATAGATTATAAGCGCTTGTGAGCGGGGCCCTCACTCCTCTTGTGTCCTCCTCTCTATCTCCTCATAGATTGTAAGCTCTTGTGAGCGGGGCCCTCACTCCTCTTGTGTCCTCCTCCTATCTCCTCATAGATTGTAAGCTCTTGTGAGCGGGGTCCTCACTCCTCTTGTGTCCTCCTCCTATCTCCTCATAGACTGTAAGCTCTTGTGAGCGGGGTCCTCACTCCTCTTGTGTCCTCTCTATCTCCTCATAGATTGTAAGCTCTTGTGAGCGGGGTCCTCACTCCTCTTGTGTCCTCTCTAACTCCTCATAGATTGTAAGCTCTTGTGAGCGGGGTCCTCACTCCTCTTTTGTCCTCCTCCTATCTCCTCATAGACTGTAAGCTCTTGTGAGCGGGGCCCTCACTCTTCTTGTGTCCTCCTCTCTATCTCCTCATAGATTGTAAGCTCTTGTGAGCGGGGCCCTCACTTCTCTTGTGTCCTCTCTATCTCCTCATAGACTGTAAGCTCTTGTGAGCGGGGCCCTCACTTCTCTTGTGTCCTCTCTATCTCCTCATAGATTGTAAGCTCTTGTGAGCGGGGCCCTCACTCCTCTTGTGTCCTCCTATCTCCTCATAGATTGTAAGCTCTTGTGAGCGGGGCCCTCACTCCTCTTGTGTCCTCCTCTCTATCTCCTCATAGATTGTAAGCTCTTGTGAGCGGGGGCCTCACTCCTCTTGTGTCCTCTCTATCTCCTCATAGATTGTAAGCTCTTGTGAGCGGGGCCCTCACTCCTCTTGTGTCCTCCTATCTCCTCATAGATTGTAAGCTCTTGTGAGCGGGGCCCTCACTCCTCTTGTGTCCTCTCTATCTCCTCATAGATTGTAAGCTCTTGTGCCCGGGGCCCTCACTCCTCTTGTGTCCTCCTCCTATCTCCTCATAGATTATAAGCGCTTGTGAGCGGGGCCCTCACTCCTCTTGTGTCCTCTCTATCTCCTCATAGACTGTAAGCTCTTGTGAGCGGGGCCCTCACTCTTCTTGTGTCCTCCTCTCTATCTCCTCATAGATTGTAAGCTCTTGTGAGCGGGGCCCTCACTCCTCTTGTGTCCTCCTCTCTATCTCCTCATAGATGGTAAGCTCTTGTGAGCGGGGTCCTCACTCCTCTTGTGTCCTCCTATCTCCTCATAGATTGTAAGCTCTTGTGAGCGGGGCCCTCACTCCTCTTGTGTCCTCTCTATCTCCCCATAGATTGTAATCTCTTGTGACCGGGGCCCTCACTTCTCTTGTGTCCTCTCTATCTCCTCATAGACTGTAAGCTCTTGTGAGCGGGATCCTCACTCCTCTTGTGTCCTCTCTATCTCCTCATAGATTGTAAGCTCTTGTGAGCGGGGCCCTCACTCCTCTTGTGTCCTCCTCTCTATCTCCCCATAGATTGTAAGCTCTTGTGAGCGGGGCCCTCACTCCTCTTGTGTCCTCTCTATCTCCCCATAGATTGTAAGCTCTTGTGAGCGGGGCCCTCACTCCTCTTGTGTCCTCCTATCTCCTCATAGATTGTAAGTTCTTGTGAGTGGGGCCCTCACTCCTCTTGTGTCCTCCTCTCTATCTCCTCATAGATTGTAAGCTCTTGTGATCGGGGCCCTCACTCCTCTTGTGTCCTCCTCCTATCTCCTCATAGACTGTAAGCTCTTGTGAGCGGGGTCCTCACTCCTCTTGTGTCCTCTCTATCTCCTCATAGATTGTAAGCTCTTGTGAGCGGGGTCCTCACTCTTCTTGTGTCCTCCTATCTCCTCATAGATTGTAAGCTCTTGTGAGCAGGGCCCTCACTCCTCTTGTGTCCTCTCTATCTCCTCATAGATTGTAAGCTCTTGTGAGCGGGGTCCTCACTCCTCTTGTGTCCTCCTCCTATCTCCTCATAGATTGTAAGCTCTTGTGAGTGGGGCCCTCACTTCTCTTGTGTCCTCGCTATCTCCTCATAGACTGTAAGCTCTTGTGAGCGGGGCCCTCACTCCTCTTGTGTCCTCTCTATCTCCCCATAGATTGTAAGCTCTTGTGAGCGGGGCCCTCACTCCTCTTGTGTCCTCTCTATCTCCCCATAGATTGTAAGCTCTTGTGAGCGGGGCCCTCACTCCTCTTGTGTCCTCCTATCTCCTCATAGATTGTAAGTTCTTGTGAGTGGGGCCCTCACTCCTCTTGTGTCCTCCTCTCTATCTTCTCATAGATTGTAAGCTCTTGTGAGCGGGGCCCTCACTCCTCTTGTGTCCTCCTCCTATCTCCTCATAGACTGTAAGCTCTTGTGAGCGGGGTCCTCACTCCTCTTGTGTCCTCTCTATCTCCTCATAGATTGTAAGCTCTTGTGAGCGGGGTCCTCACTCTTCTTGTGTCCTCCTATCTCCTCATAGATTGTAAGCTCTTGTGAGCAGGGCCCTCACTCCTCTTGTGTCCTCTCTATCTCCTCATAGATTGTAAGCTCTTGTGAGCGGGGTCCTCACTCCTCTTGTGTCCTCCTCCTATCTCCTCATAGATTGTAAGCTCTTGTGAGTGGGGCCCTCACTTCTCTTGTGTCCTCGCTATCTCCTCATAGACTGTAAGCTCTTGTGAGCGGGGCCCTCACTCCTCTTGTGTCCTCTCTATCTCCTCATAGATTGTAAGCTCTTGTGAGCGGGGCCCTCACTCCTCTTGTGTCCTCTCTATCTCCTCATAGATTGTAAGCTCTTGTGCCCGGGGCCCTCACTCCTCTTGTGACCTCCTCCTATCTCCTCATAGATTGTAAGCTCTTGTGAGCGGGGCCCTCACTCCTCTTGTGTCCTCCTATCTCCTCATAGATTGTAAGCTCTTGTGAGCGGGGTCCTCACTCCTCTTGTGTCCTCCTCCTATCTCCTCATAGATTGTAAGCTCTTGTGAGAGGGGTCCTCACTCCTCTTGTGTCCTCCTATCTCCTCATAGATTGTAAGCTCTTGTGAGCGGGGCCCTCACTCCTCTTGTGTCCTCCTATCTCCTCATAGATTGTAAGCTCTTGTGAGTGGGGTCCTCACTCCTCTTGTGTCCTATCTATCTCCTCATAGATTGTAAGCTCTTGTGAGCGGGGTCCTCACTCCTCTTGTGTCCTCCTATCTCCTCATAGATTGTAAGCTCTTGTGAGCGGGGCCCTCACTCCTCTTGTGTCCTCTCTATCTCCTCATAGATTGTAAACTCTTGTGCCCGGGGCCCTCACTCCTCTTGTGTCCTCCTCCTATCTCCTCATAGATTATAAGCGCTTGTGAGCGGGGCCCTCACTCCTCTTGTGTCCTCTCTATCTCCTCATAGACTGTAAGCTCTTGTGAGCGGGGCCCTCACTCTTCTTGTGTCCTCCTCTCTATTCTCTCATAGATTGTAAGCTCTTGTGAGCGGGGCCCTCACTCCTCTTGTGTCCTCCTCCTATCTCCTCATAGATTATAAGCGCTTGTGAGCGGGGCCCTCACTCCTCTTGTGTCCTCTCTATCTCCTCATAGACTGTAAGCTCTTGTGAGCGGGGCCCTCACTCTTCTTGTGTCCTCCTCTCTATCTCCTCATAGACTGTAAGCTCTTGTGAGCGGGATCCTCACTCCTCTTGTGTCCTCTCTATCTCCTCATAGATTGTAAGCTCTTGTGAGCGGGGTCCTCACTCCTCTTGTGTCCTATCTATCTCCTCATAGATTGTAAGCTCTTGTGAGCGGGGTCCTCACTCCTCTTGTGTCCTCCTCCTATCTCCACATAGATTGTAAGCTCTTGTGAGCGGGGCCCTCACTCCTCTTGTGTCCTCTCTATCTCCTCATAGATTGTAAGCTCTTGTGAGCGGGGCCCTCACTCCTCTTGTGTCCTCCTATCTCCTCATAGATTGTAAGCTCTTGTGAGCGGGGCCCTCACTCCTCTTGTGTCCTCTCTATCTCCTCATAGATTGTAAACTCTTGTGCCCGGGGCCCTCACTCCTCTTGTGTCCTCCTCCTATCTCCTCATAGATTATAAGCGCTTGTGAGCGGGGCCCTCACTCCTCTTGTGTCCTCTCTATCTCCTCATAGACTGTAAGCTCTTGTGAGCGGGGCCCTCACTCTTCTTGTGTCCTCCTCTCTATCTCCTCATAGATTGTAAGCTCTTGTGAGCGGGGCCCTCACTCCTCTTGTGTCCTCCTCCTATCTCCTCATAGATTATAAGCGCTTGTGAGCGGGGCCCTCACTCCTCTTGTGTCCTCTCTATCTCCTCATAGACTGTAAGCTCTTGTGAGCGGGGCCCTCACTCTTCTTGTGTCCTCCTCTCTATCTCCTCATAGACTGTAAGCTCTTGTGAGCGGGATCCTCACTCCTCTTGTGTCCTCTCTATCTCCTCATAGATTGTAAGCTCTTGTGAGCGGGGCCCTCACTCCTCTTGTGTCCTCCTCTCTATCTCCCCATAGATTGTAAGCTCTTGTGAGCGGGGCCCTCACTCCTCTTGTGTCCTCTCTATCTCCCCATAGATTGTAAGCTCTTGTGAGCGGGGTCCTCACTCCTCTTGTGTCCTCCTATCTCCTCATAGATTGTAAGTTCTTGTGAGTGGGGCCCTCACTCCTCTTGTGTCCTCCTCTCTATCTTCTCATAGATTGTAAGCTCTTGTGAGCGGGGCCCTCACTCCTCTTGTGTCCTCCTCCTATCTCCTCATAGACTGTAAGCTCTTGTGAGCGGGGTCCTCACTCCTCTTGTGTCCTCCTATCTCCTCATAGACTGTAAGCTCTTGTGAACGGGGTCCTCACTCCTCTTGTGTCCTCTCTATCTCCTCATAGATTGTAAGCTCTTGTGAGCGGGGTCCTCACTCCTCTTGTGTCCTCTCTATCTCCTCATAGATTGTAAGCTCTTGTGAGCGGGGTCCTCACTCCTCTTGTGTCCTCCTCCTATCTCCTCATAGACTGTAAGCTCTTGTGAGCGGGGCCCTCACTCCTCTTGTGTCCTCCTCTCTATCTCCTCATAGATTGTAAGCTCTTGTGAGCGGGGCCCTCACTCCTCTTGTGTCCTCTCTATCTCCTCATAGATTGTAAGCTCTTGTGAGCGGGGCCCTCACTCCTCTTGTGTCCTCCTATCTCCTCATAGATTGTAAGCTCTTGTGAGCGGGGCCCTCACTCCTCTTGTGTCCTCTCTATCTCCTCATAGATTGTAAACTCTTGTGCCCGGGGCCCTCACTCCTCTTGTGTCCTCCTCCTATCTCCTCATAGATTGTAAGCGCTTGTGAGCGGGGCCCTCACTCCTCTTGTGTCCTCTCTATCTCCTCATAGACTGTAAGCTCTTGTGAGCGGGGCCCTCACTCTTCTTGTGTCCTCCTCTCTATCTCCTCATAGATTGTAAGCTCTTGTGAGCGGGGCCCTCACTCCTCTTGTGTCCTCCTCCTATCTCCTCATAGATTGTAAGCGCTTGTGAGCGGGGCCCTCACTCCTCTTGTGTCCTCTCTATCTCCTCATAGACTGTAAGCTCTTGTGAGCGGGGCCCTCACTCTTCTTGTGTCCTCCTCTCTATCTCCTCATAGACTGTAAGCTCTTGTGAGCGGGATCCTCACTCCTCTTGTGTCCTCTCTATCTCCTCATAGATTGTAAGCTCTTGTGAGCGGGGCCCTCACTCCTCTTGTGTCCTCCTCTCTATCTCCCCATAGATTGTAAGCTCTTGTGAGCGGGGCCCTCACTCCTCTTGTGTCCTCTCTATCTCCCCATAGATTGTAAGCTCTTGTGAGCGGGGCCCTCACTCCTCTTGTGTCCTCCTATCTCCTCATAGATTGTAAGCTCTTGTGAGTGGGGCCCTCACTCCTCTTGTGTCCTCCTCTCTATCTCCTCATAGATTGTAAGCTCTTGTGAGCGGGGCCCTCACTCCTCTTGTGTCCTCCTCCTATCTCCTCATAGACTGTAAGCTCTTGTGAGCGGGGTCCTCACTCCTCTTGTGTCCTCTCTATCTCCTCATAGATTGTAAGCTCTTGTGAGCGGGGTCCTCACTCCTCTTGTGTCCTCCTATCTCCTCATAGATTGTAAGCTCTTGTGAGCAGGGCCCTCACTCCTCTTGTGTCCTCTCTATCTCCTCATAGATTGTAAGCTCTTGTGAGCGGGGTCCTCACTCCTCTTGTGTCCTCCTCCTATCTCCTCATAGATTGTAAGCTCTTGTGAGTGGGGCCCTCACTTCTCTTGTGTCCTCGCTATCTCCTCATAGACTGTAAGCTCTTGTGAGCGGGGCCCTCACTCCTCTTGTGTCCTCTCTATCTCCTCATAGATTGTAAGCTCTTGTGAGCGGGGCCCTCACTTCTCTTGTGTCCTCTCTATCTCCTCATAGATTGTAAGCTCTTGTGCCCGGGGCCCTCACTCCTCTTGTGACCTCCTCCTATCTCCTCATAGATTGTAAGCTCTTGTGAGCGGGGCCCTCACTCCTCTTGTGTCCTCCTATCTCCTCATAGATTGTAAGCTCTTGTGAGCGGGGTCCTCACTCCTCTTGTGTCCTCCTCCTATCTCCTCATAGATTGTAAGCTCTTGTGAGAGGGGTCCTCACTCCTCTTGTGTCCTCCTATCTCCTCATAGATTGTAAGCTCTTGTGAGCGGGGCCCTCACTCCTCTTGTGTCCTCCTATCTCCTCATAGATTGTAAGCTCTTGTGAGTGGGGTCCTCACTCCTCTTGTGTCCTATCTATCTCCTCATAGATTGTAAGCTCTTGTGAGCGGGGCCCTCACTCCTCTTGTGTCCTCCTCCTATCTCCTCATAGATTGTAAGCTCTTGTGAGCGGGGCCCTCACTCCTCTTGTGCCTCCTCTCTATCTCCTCATAGATTGTAAGCTCTTGTGAGCGGGGCCCTCACTCCTCTTGTGTCCTCTCTATCTCCTCATAGATTGTAAGCTCTTGTGAGCGGGGCCCTCACTCCTCTTGTGTCCTCTCTATCTCCTCATAGATTGTAAGCTCTTGTGAGCGGGGCCCTCACTCCTCTTGTGTCCTCCTCCTATCTCCTCATAGATTGTAAGCTCTTGTGAGCGGGGCCCTCACTCCTCTTGTGTCCTCCTCTCTATCTCCTCATAGATTGTAAGCTCTTGTGAGCGGGGCCCTCACTCCTCTTGTGTCCTCTCTATCTCCTCATAGATTGTAAGCTCTTGTGAGCGGGGCCCTCACTCCTCTTGTGTCCTCCTCTATCTCCTCATAGATTGTAAGCTCTTGTGAGCGGGGCCCTCACTCCTCTTGTGTCCTCTCTATCTCCTCATAGATTGTAAGCTCTTGTGCCCGGGGCCCTCACTCCTCTTGTGTCCTCCTCCTATCTCCTCATAGATTATAAGCGCTTGTGAGCGGGGCCCTCACTCCTCTTGTGTCCTCTCTATCTCCTCATAGACTGTAAGCTCTTGTGAGCGGGGCCCTCACTCCTCTTGTGTCCTCCTCTCTATCTCCTCATAGATTGTAAGCTCTTGTGAGCGGGGCCCTCACTCCTCTTGTGTCCTCCTCTCTATCTCCTCATAGATTGTAAGCTCTTGTGAGCGGGGCCCTCACTCCTCTTGTGTCCTCTCTATCTCCTCATAGATTGTAAGCTCTTGTGAGCGGGGCCCTCACTCCTCTTGTGTCCTCTCTATCTCCCCATAGATTGTAAGCTCTTGTGAGCGGGGCCCTCACTCCTCTTGTGTCCTCTCTATCTCCTCATAGACTGTAAGCTCTTGTGAGCGGGGTCCTCACTCCTCTTGTGTCCTCTCTATCTCCTCATAGATTGTAAGCTCTTGTGAGCGGGGCCCTCACTCCTCTTGTGTCCTCCTCCTCTATCTCCCCATAGATTGTAAGCTCTTGTGAGCGGGGCCCTCACTCCTCTTGTGTCCTCTCTATCTCCTCATAGATTGTAAGCTCTTGTGAGCGGGGCCCTCACTCCTCTTGTGTCCTCCTATCTCCTCATAGATTGTAAGCTCTTGTGAGCGGGGCCCTCACTCCTCTTGTGTCCTCCTCTCTATCTCCTCATAGATTGTAAGCTCTTGTGAGCGGGGCCCTCACTCCTCTTGTGTCCTCCTCCTATCTCCTCATAGACTGTAAGCTCTTGTGAGCGGGGCCCTCACTCCTCTTGTGTCCTCTCTATCTCCTCATAGATTGTAAGCTCTTGTGAGCGGGGTCCTCACTCCTCTTGTGTCCTCTCTATCTCCTCATAGATTGTAAGCTCTTGTGAGCGGGGCCCTCACTCCTCTTGTGTCCTCCTCCTATCTCCTCATAGATTGTAAGCTCTTGTGAGCGGGGCCCTCACTCCTCTTGTGTCCTCTCTATCTCCTCATAGATTGTAAGCTCTTGTGAGCGGGGCCCTCACTCCTCTTGTGTCCTCCTCCTATCTCCTCATAGATTGTAAGCTCTTGTGAGCGGGGCCCTCACTCCTCTTGTGTCCTCTCTATCTCCTCATAGATTGTAAGCTCTTGTGAGCGGGGCCCTCACTCCTCTTGTGTCCTCCTCTCTATCTCCTCATAGATTGTAAGCTCTTGTGAGCGGGGCCCTCACTCCTCTTGTGTCCTCCTCTATCTCCTCATAGATTGTAAGCTCTTGTGAGCGGGGTCCTCACTCCTCTTGTGTCCTCCTCCTATCTCCTCATAGATTGTAAGCTCTTGTGAGCGGGGTCCTCACTCCTCTTGTGTCCTCCTATCTCCTCATAGATTGTAAGCTCTTGTGAGCGGGGCCCTCACTCCTCTTGTGTCCTCCTCTATCTCCTCATAGATTGTAAGCTCTTGTGAGCGGGGTCCTCACTCCTCTTGTGTCCTCTCTATCTCCTCATAGATTGTAAGCTCTTGTGAGCGGGGTCCTCACTCCTCTTGTGTCCTCCTCCTATCTCCTCATAGATTGTAAGCTCTTGTGAGCGGGGCCCTCACTCCTCTTGTGTCCTCCTCTCTATCTCCTCATAGATTGTAAGCTCTTGTGAGCGGGGCCCTCACTCCTCTTGTGTCCTCCTATCTCCTCATAGATTGTAAGCTCTTGTGAGCGGGGCCCTCACTCCTCTTGTGTCCTCTCTATCTCCTCATAGATTGTAAGCTCTTGTGCGCGGGGCCCTCACTCCTCTTGTGTCCTCCTCCTATCTCCTCATAGATTATAAGCGCTTGTGAGCGGGGCCCTCACTCCTCTTGTGTCCTCTCTATCTCCTCATAGACTGTAAGCTCTTGTGAGCGGGGCCCTCACTCTTCTTGTGTCCTCCTCTCTATCTCCTCATAGATTGTAAGCTCTTGTGACCGGGGCCCTCACTCCTCTTGTGTCCTCCTCTCTATCTCCTCATAGATGGTAAGCTCTTGTGAGCGGGGTCCTCACTCCTCTTGTGTCCTCCTATCTCCTCATAGATTGTAAGCTCTTGTGAGCGGGGCCCTCACTCCTCTTGTGTCCTCTCTATCTCCCCATAGATTGTAATCTCTTGTGAGCGGGGCCCTCACTTCTCTTGTGTCCTCTCTATCTCCTCATAGACTGTAAGCTCTTGTGAGCGGGATCCTCACTCCTCTTGTGTCCTCTCTATCTCCTCATAGATTGTAAGCTCTTGTGAGCGGGGCCCTCACTCCTCTTGTGTCCTCCTCTCTATCTCCCCATAGATTGTAAGCTCTTGTGAGCGGGGCCCTCACTCCTCTTGTGTCCTCTCTATCTCCCCATAGATTGTAAGCTCTTGTGAGCGGGGCCCTCACTCCTCTTGTGTCCTCCTATCTCCTCATAGATTGTAAGTTCTTGTGAGTGGGGCCCTCACTCCTCTTGTGTCCTCCTCTCTATCTCCTCATAGATTGTAAGCTCTTGTGATCGGGGCCCTCACTCCTCTTGTGTCCTCCTCCTATCTCCTCATAGACTGTAAGCTCTTGTGAGCGGGGTCCTCACTCCTCTTGTGTCCTCTCTATCTCCTCATAGATTGTAAGCTCTTGTGAGCGGGGTCCTCACTCTTCTTGTGTCCTCCTATCTCCTCATAGATTGTAAGCTCTTGTGAGCAGGGCCCTCACTCCTCTTGTGTCCTCTCTATCTCCTCATAGATTGTAAGCTCTTGTGAGCGGGGTCCTCACTCCTCTTGTGTCCTCCTCCTATCTCCTCATAGATTGTAAGCTCTTGTGAGTGGGGCCCTCACTTCTCTTGTGTCCTCGCTATCTCCTCATAGACTGTAAGCTCTTGTGAGCGGGGCCCTCACTCCTCTTGTGTCCTCTCTATCTCCTCATAGATTGTAAGCTCTTGTGAGCGGGGCCCTCACTCCTCTTGTGTCCTCTCTATCTCCTCATAGATTGTAAGCTCTTGTGCCCGGGGCCCTCACTCCTCTTGTGACCTCCTCCTATCTCCTCATAGATTGTAAGCTCTTGTGAGCGGGGCCCTCACTCCTCTTGTGTCCTCCTATCTCCTCATAGATTGTAAGCTCTTGTGAGCGGGGTCCTCACTCCTCTTGTGTCCTCCTCCTATCTCCTCATAGATTGTAAGCTCTTGTGAGAGGGGTCCTCACTCCTCTTGTGTCCTCCTATCTCCTCATAGATTGTAAGCTCTTGTGAGCGGGGCCCTCACTCCTCTTGTGTCCTCTCTATCTCCTCATAGATTGTAAGCTCTTGTGAGCGGGGTCCTCACTCCTCTTGTGTCCTATCTATCTCCTCATAGATTGTAAGCTCTTGTGAGCGGGGTCCTCACTCCTCTTGTGTCCTCCTCCTATCTCCACATAGATTGTAAGCTCTTGTGAGCGGGGCCCTCACTCCTCTTGTGTCCTCCTCTCTATCTCCTCATAGATTGTAAGCTCTTGTGAGCGGGGCCCTCACTCCTCTTGTGTCCTCTCTATCTCCTCATAGATTGTAAGCTCTTGTGAGCGGGGCCCTCACTCCTCTTGTGTCCTCCTATCTCCTCATAGATTGTAAGCTCTTGTGAGCGGGGCCCTCACTCCTCTTGTGTCCTCTCTATCTCCTCATAGATTGTAAGCTCTTGTGCCCGGGGCCCTCACTCCTCTTGTGTCCTCCTCCTATCTCCCCATAGATTGTAAGCTCTTGTGAGCGGGGTCCTCACTCCTCTTGTGTCCTCTCTATCTCCTCATAGACTGTAAGCTCTTGTGAGCGGGGCCCTCACTCTTCTTGTGTCCTCCTCTCTATCTCCTCATAGATTGTAAGCTCTTGTGAGCGGGGCCCTCACTCCTCTTGTGTCCTCCTCTCTATCTCCTCATAGATGGTAAGCTCTTGTGAGCGGGGTCCTCACTCCTCTTGTGTCCTCCTATCTCCTCATAGATTGTAAGCTCTTGTGAGCGGGGCCCTCACTCCTCTTGTGTCCTCTCTATCTCCTCATAGACTGTAAGCTCTTGTGAGCGGGATCCTCACTCCTCTTGTGTCCTCTCTATCTCCTCATAGATTGTAAGCTCTTGTGAGCGGGGCCCTCACTCCTCTTGTGTCCTCCTCTCTATCTCCCCATAGATTGTAAGCTCTTGTGAGCGGGGCCCTCACTCCTCTTGTGTCCTCTCTATCTCCCCATAGATTGTAAGCTCTTGTGAGCGGGGCCCTCACTCCTCTTGTGTCCTCCTATCTCCTCATAGATTGTAAGTTCTTGTGAGTGGGGCCCTCACTCCTCTTGTGTCCTCCTCTCTATCTCCTCATAGATTGTAAGCTCTTGTGAGCGGGGCCCTCACTCCTCTTGTGTCCTCCTCCTATCTCCTCATAGACTGTAAGCTCTTGTGAGCGGGGTCCTCACTCCTCTTGTGTCCTCTCTATCTCCTCATAGATTGTAAGCTCTTGTGAGCGGGGTCCTCACTCTTCTTGTGTCCTCCTATCTCCTCATAGATTGTAAGCTCTTGTGAGTGGGGCCCTCACTCCTCTTGTGTCCTCCTATCTCCTCATAGATTGTAAGCTCTTGTGAGCGGGGCCCTCACTCCTCTTGTGTCCTCTCTATCTCCTCATAGATTGTAAGCTCTTGTGCCCGGGGCCCTCACTCCTCTTGTGACCTCCTCCTATCTCTTCATAGACTGTAAGCTCTTGTGAGCGGGGCCCCTCACTCCTCTTGTGTCCTCTCTATCTCCTCATAGATTGTAAGCTCTTGTGCCCGGGGCCCTCACTCCTCTTGTGACCTCCTCCTATCTCCTCATAGATTGTAAGCTCTTGTGAGCGGGGCCCTCACTCCTCTTGTGTCCTCCTATCTCCTCATAGATTGTAAGCTCTTGTGAGCGGGGTCCTCACTCCTCTTGTGTCCTCCTCCTATCTCCTCATAGATTGTAAACTCTTGTGAGAGGGGTCCTCACTCCTCTTGTGTCCTCCTATCTCCTCATAGATTGTAAGCTCTTGTGAGCGGGGCCCTCACTCCTCTTGTGTCCTCCTCTATCTCTTCATAGATTGTAAGTTCTTGTGAGTGGGGTCCTCACTCCTCTTGTGTCCTCTCTATCTCCTCATAGATTGTAAGCTCTTGTGAGCGGGGTCCTCACTCCTCTTGTGTCCTCCTCCTATCTCCTCATAGATTGTAAGCTCTTGTGAGCGGGGCCCTCACTCCTCTTGTGTCCTCCTCTCTATCTCCTCATAGATTGTAAGCTCTTGTGAGCGGGGCCCTCACTCCTCTTGTGTCCTATCTCCTCATAGATTGTAAGCTCTTGTGAGCGGGGCCCTCACTTCTCTTGTGTCCTCTCTATCTCCTCATAGATTGTAAGCTCTTGTGAGCGGGGCCCTCACTCCTCTTGTGTCCTCCTATCTCCTCATAGATTGTAAGCTCTTGTGAGCGGGGCCCTCACTCCTCTTGTGTCCTCCTATCTCCTCATAGATTGTAAGCTCTTGTGAGCGGGGCCCTCACTCCTCTTGTGTCCTCCTCCTATCTCCTCATAGATTGTAAGCTCTTGTGAGCGGGGTCCTCACTCCTCTTATGTCCTCCTCCTATCTCCTCATAGATTGTAAGCTCTTGTGAGCAGGGCCCTCACTCCTCTTGTGTCCTCCTATCTCCTCATAGATTGTAAGCTCTTGTGAGCGGGGTCCTCACTCCTCTTGTGTCCTCTCTATCTCCTCATAGATTGTAAGCTCTTGTGAGCGGGGCCCTCACTCCTCTTGTGTCCTCCTCTCTATCTCCTCATAGATTGTAAGCTCTTGTGAGCGGGGCCCTCACTCCTCTTGTGTCCTCTCTATCTCCTCATAGATTGTAAGCTCTTGTGAGCGGGGCCCTCACTCCTCTTGTGTCCTCTCTATCTCCTCATAGATTGTAAGCTCTTGTGAGCGGGGCCCTCACTCCTCTTGTGTCCTCCTCTCTATCTCCTCATAGATTGTAAGCTCTTGTGAGCGGGGCCCTCACTCCTCTTGTGTCCTCCTCCTATCTCCTCATAGATTATAAGCGCTTGTGAGCGGGGCCCTCACTCCTCTTGTGTCCTCTCTATCTCCTCATAGATTGTAAGCTCTTGTGAGCGGGGCCCTCACTCCTCTTGTGTCCTCTCTATCTCCTCATAGATTGTAAGCTCTTGTGCCCGGGGCCCTCACTCCTCTTGTGTCCTCCTCCTATCTCCTCATAGATTATAAGCGCTTGTGAGCGGGGTCCTCACTCCTCTTGTGTCCTCCTCTCTATCTCCTCATAGATTGTAAGCTCTTGTGAGCGGGGCCCTCACTCCTCTTGTGTCCTCCTCCTATCTCCTCATAGATTGTAAGCTCTTGTGAGCGGGGTCCTCACTCCTCTTGTGTCCTCCTATCTCCTCATAGACTGTAAGCTCTTGTGAGCGGGGTCCTCACTCCTCTTGTGTCCTCTCTATCTCCTCATAGATTGTAAGCTCTTGTGAGCGGGGTCCTCACTCCTCTTGTGTCCTCTCTAACTCCTCATAGATTGTAAGCTCTTGTGAGCGGGGTCCTCACTCCTCTTTTGTCCTCCTCCTATCTCCTCATAGACTGTAAGCTCTTGTGAGCGGGGCCCTCACTCTTCTTGTGTCCTCCTCTCTATCTCCTCATAGATTGTAAGCTCTTGTGAGCGGGGCCCTCACTTCTCTTGTGTCCTCTCTATCTCCTCATAGACTGTAAGCTCTTGTGAGCGGGGCCCTCACTTCTCTTGTGTCCTCTCTATCTCCTCATAGATTGTAAGCTCTTGTGAGCGGGGCCCTCACTCCTCTTGTGTCCTCCTATCTCCTCATAGATTGTAAGCTCTTGTGAGCGGGGCCCTCACTCCTCTTGTGTCCTCCTCTCTATCTCCTCATAGATTGTAAGCTCTTGTGAGCGGGGGCCTCACTCCTCTTGTGTCCTCTCTATCTCCTCATAGATTGTAAGCTCTTGTGAGCGGGGCCCTCACTCCTCTTGTGTCCTCCTATCTCCTCATAGATTGTAAGCTCTTGTGAGCGGGGCCCTCACTCCTCTTGTGTCCTCTCTATCTCCTCATAGATTGTAAGCTCTTGTGCCCGGGGCCCTCACTCCTCTTGTGTCCTCCTCCTATCTCCTCATAGATTATAAGCGCTTGTGAGCGGGGCCCTCACTCCTCTTGTGTCCTCTCTATCTCCTCATAGACTGTAAGCTCTTGTGAGCGGGGCCCTCACTCTTCTTGTGTCCTCCTCTCTATCTCCTCATAGATTGTAAGCTCTTGTGAGCGGGGCCCTCACTCCTCTTGTGTCCTCCTCTCTATCTCCTCATAGATGGTAAGCTCTTGTGAGCGGGGTCCTCACTCCTCTTGTGTCCTCCTATCTCCTCATAGATTGTAAGCTCTTGTGAGCGGGGCCCTCACTCCTCTTGTGTCCTCTCTATCTCCCCATAGATTGTAATCTCTTGTGACCGGGGCCCTCACTTCTCTTGTGTCCTCTCTATCTCCTCATAGACTGTAAGCTCTTGTGAGCGGGATCCTCACTCCTCTTGTGTCCTCCTCTCTATCTCCTCATAGATTGTAAGCTCTTGTGAGCGGGGCCCTCACTCCTCTTGTGTCCTCCTCTCTATCTCCTCATAGATTGTAAGCTCTTGTGAGCGGGGCCCTCACTCCTCTTGTGTCCTCTCTATCTCCTCATAGATTGTAAGCTCTTGTGAGCGGGGCCCTCACTCCTCTTGTGTCCTCCTATCTCCTCATAGATTGTAAGCTCTTGTGAGCGGGGGCCCTCACTCCTCTTGTGCCTCCTCTCTATCTCCTCATAGATTGTAAGCTCTTGTGAGCGGGGCCCTCACTCCTCTTGTGTCCTCCTCCTATCTCCTCATAGATTGTAAGCTCTTGTGAGCGGGGCCCTCACTCCTCTTGTGTCCTCGCTATCTCCTCATAGACTGTAAGCTCTTGTGAGCGGGGCCCTCACTCCTCTTGTGTCCTCTCTATCTCCTCATAGATTGTAAGCTCTTGTGAGCGGGGCCCTCACTCCTCTTGTGTCCTCTCTATCTCCTCATAGATTGTAAGCTCTTGTGCGCGGGGCCCTCACTCCTCTTGTGTCCTCCTCCTATCTCCTCATAGATTGTAAGCTCTTGTGAGCGGGGCCCTCACTCCTCTTGTGTCCTCGCTATCTCCTCATAGATTGTAAGCTCTTGTGAGCGGGGCCCTCACTCCTCTTGTGTCCTCCTCCTATCTCCTCATAGATTGTAAGCTCTTGTGAGCGGGGCCCTCACTCCTCTTGTGTCCTCCTCTATCTCCTCATAGATTGTAAGCTCTTGTGAGCGGGGCCCTCACTCCTCTTGTGTCCTCTCTATCTCCTCATAGATTGTAAGCTCTTGTGAGCGGGGCCCTCACTCCTCTTGTGTCCTCTCTATCTCCTCATAGATTGTAAGCTCTTGTGAGCGGGGTCCTCACTCCTCTTGTGTCCTCCTCCTATCTCCTCATAGATTGTAAGCTCTTGTGAGCGGGGCCCTCACTCCTCTTGTGTCCTCCTCTCTATCTCCTCATAGATTGTAAGCTCTTGTGAGCGGGGCCCTCACTCCTCTTGTGTCCTCTCTATCTCCTCATAGATTGTAAGCTCTTGTGAGCGGGGCCCTCACTCCTCTTGTGTCCTCTCTATCTCCTCATAGATTGTAAGCTCTTGTGAGCGGGGCCCTCACTCCTCTTGTGTCCTCTCTATCTCCTCATAGATTGTAAGCTCTTGTGCCCGGGGCCCTCACTCCTCTTGTGTCCTCCTCCTATCTCCCCATAGATTGTAAGCTCTTGTGAGCGGGGTCCTCACTCCTCTTGTGTCCTCTCTATCTCCTCATAGACTGTAAGCTCTTGTGAGCGGGGTCCTCACTCCTCTTGTGTCCTCCTCTATCTCCTCATAGATGGTAAGCTCTTGTGAGCGGGGCCCTCACTCCTCTTGTGTCCTCTCTATCTCCTCATAGATTGTAAGCTCTTGTGAGCGGGGCCCCTCACTCCTCTTGTGTCCTCTCTATCTCCTCATAGACTGTAAGCTCTTGTGAGCGGGATCCTCACTCCTCTTGTGTCCTCTCTATCTCCTCATAGATTGTAAGCTCTTGTGAGCGGGGCCCTCACTCCTCTTGTGTCCTCCTCTCTATCTCCCCATAGATTGTAAGCTCTTGTGAGCGGGGCCCTCACTCCTCTTGTGTCCTCTCTATCTCCCCATAGATTGTAAGCTCTTGTGAGCGGGGCCCTCACTCCTCTTGTGTCCTCCTATCTCCTCATAGATTGTAAGTTCTTGTGAGTGGGGCCCTCACTCCTCTTGTGTCCTCCTCTCTATCTCCTCATAGATTGTAAGCTCTTGTGAGCGGGGCCCTCACTCCTCTTGTGTCCTCCTCTCTAGCTCCCCATAGATTGTAAGCTCTTGTGAGCGGGGCCCTCACTCCTCTTGTGTCCTCTCTATCTCCCCATAGATTGTAAGCTCTTGTGAGCGGGGCCCTCACTCCTCTTGTGTCCTCCTATCTCCTCATAGATTGTAAGTTCTTGTGAGTGGGGCCCTCACTCCTCTTGTGTCCTCCTCTCTATCTCCTCATAGATTGTAAGCTCTTGTGAGCGGGGCCCTCACTCCTCTTGTGTCCTCCTCCTATCTCCTCATAGATTGTAAGCTCTTGTGAGCGGGGCCCTCACTCCTCTTGTGTCCTCCTCTCTATCTCCTCATAGATTGTAAGCTCTTGTGAGCGGGGCCCTCACTCCTCTTGTGTCCCTATCTCCTCATAGATTGTAAGCTCTTGTGAGCGGGGCCCTCACTTCTCTTGTGTCCTCTCTATCTCCTCATAGATTGTAAGCTCTTGTGAGCGGGGCCCTCACTCCTCTTGTGTCCTCCTATCTCCTCATAGATTGTAAGCTCTTGTGAGCGGGGCCCTCACTCCTCTTGTGTCCTCCTATCTCCTCATAGATTGTAAGCTCTTGTGAGCGGGGCCCTCACTCCTCTTGTGTCCTCCTCCTATCTCCTCATAGATTGTAAGCTCTTGTGAGCGGGGTCCTCACTCCTCTTATGTCCTCCTCCTATCTCCTCATAGATTGTAAGCTCTTGTGAGCGGGGCCCTCACTCCTCTTGTGTCCTCCTATCTCCTCATAGATTGTAAGCTCTTGTGAGCGGGGTCCTCACTCCTCTTGTGTCCTCTCTATCTCCTCATAGATTGTAAGCTCTTGTGAGCGGGGCCCTCACTCCTCTTGTGTCCTCCTCTCTATCTCCTCATAGATTGTAAGCTCTTGTGAGCGGGGCCCTCACTCCTCTTGTGTCCTCCTCCTATCTCCTCATAGATTATAAGCGCTTGTGAGCGGGGCCCTCACTCCTCTTGTGTCCTCTCTATCTCTTCATAGATTGTAAGCTCTTGTGAGCGGGGCCCTCACTCCTCTTGTGTCCTCTCTATCTCCTCATAGATTGTAAGCTCTTGTGCCCGGGGCCCTCACTCCTCTTGTGTCCTCCTCCTATCTCCTCATAGATTATAAGCGCTTGTGAGCGGGGTCCTCACTCCTCTTGTGTCCTCTCTATCTCCTCATAGATTGTAAGCTCTTGTGCCCGGGGCCCTCACTCCTCTTGTGTCCTCCTCTCTATCTCCTCATAGATGGTAAGTTCTTGTGAGCGGGGCCCTCACTCCTCTTGTGTCCTCTCCTATCTCCTCATAGATTGTAAGCTCTTGTGAGCGGGGCCCTCACTCCTCTTGTGTCCTCTCCTATCTCCTCATAGATTGTAAGCTCTTGTGAGCGGGGTCCTCACTCCTCTTGTGTCCTCCTCCTATCTCCTCATAGATTGTAAGCTCTTGTGAGCGGGGCCCTCACTCCTCTTGTGTCCTCCTCCTATCACCTCATAGATTGTAAGCTCTTGTGAGCGGGGCCCTCACTCCTCTTGTGTCCTCCTCCTATCACCTCATAGATTGTAAGCTCTTGTGAGCGGGGGTCCTCACTCCTCTTGTGTCCTCTCTATCTCCTCATAGATTGTAAGCTCTTGTGACCGGGGTCCTCACTCCTCTTGTGTCCTCCTATCTCCTCATAGATTGTAAGCTCTTGTGAGCGGGGTCCTCACTCCTCTTGTGTCCTCCTCCTATCTCCTCATAGGTTGTAAGCTCTTGTGAGCGGGGCCCTCACTCCTCTTGTGTCCTCCTCCTATCACCTCATAGATTGTAAGCTCTTGTGAGCGGGGCCATTACTTCGGAATATGTTGGTGCGGAAGAATAGATGAGGTCAGGTGGATCAGGTCATGTGATGGTACATAAGCTCCTCCTTCTTCCCCTCCCCCACACGCAGGCTCGCTTGTACAAGTATGGTGTTTATTGCGGTGCAGTATGTTACACTGCGGACAGTACATGTATATAGAGAGACAGGACAGGTATATAGACAGCATATAAATACAGCAGCAGTGGGCACTGCCGGAGAAGAAGGTGCTGGAGGATGGAGGATCCATGACAGGCGCGGGAGGCTACGGCTTCTTGATAGGCAGAGGGCGCCGGAAGAGCAGGATGTGCGGCTCTGAGGAAGAGGAGAAACAGTATGAGGATACAGAGGTGGAGACGACACAGCACATTGGGGGGGTGGGGGAGGGGAGGAGCGCAGCGCGTACAGGAGGATACAGAGCAGGGGATGGGGGAGCGTGGCGCATACAGGATTCAGTTGGAATTTCCTCTCTCGCCCCCACCATTCCTGAGCTATCAATGCTGTTAGTTTTGGTGCCTGAAATACTATTTAGTCTCTGTACTGTCAGGAGGGCGGGGTCAGGCAGGAGCAGACAAGGGGGTGACACTGGCTGTCTCTGATTGGAGTTCTGAGTTACGCCCCTTGTCTGACACTGCACACCAGACATTACAGAGCTTATATAGCACATCAGGCACCAAAACTACCTGCACTTATTGCTCAAGAATGGTGGGGGCGAGAGAGGAAATCCCAACTGTGTCGGGATCAGAGGGGGGGGGGGGGGATTATTAATAGATGGTAAGGACTATGGTGGGGGTGGTGAAAGGTCTTCTTTAAGGCAAAGTCTTCATGTTCAGGTTTTTGTTGCTGTTTGAAGCAAAGACCCAGAGCGGATCATAAAGGGGGAAAGTAATAAGGACGGGGGGAACTGAACAGACACCCTCCCCAATATGTCACACCCAGCTCTGCCCCCTGCAGGCCTGGACCACACTACATCTCTGCAGGAGCAGGAGACATCAGCAGCAGATCCCGCCAGTCCTGAACATTGCTCGGCGCAGTCTCCATGGATTATGTGGGCTCCTCACTATAAAGGATAGACCTCCATTCCAGGACTCCTCACTATAGAGGATAGACCTCCATTCCAGGACACATCACTATAGAGGATAGACCTCCATTCCAGGACACATCACTATAGAGGATAGACCTCCATTCCAGGACTCCTCACTATAGAGGATAGACCTCCATTCCAGGACACATCACTATAGAGGATAGACCTCCATTCCAGGACATCACTATAGAGGATAGACCTCCATTCCAGGACTCATCACTATAGAGGATAGACCTCCATTCCAGGACTCCTCACTATAGAGGATAGACCTCCATTCCAGGACTCCTCACTATAGAGGATAGACCTCCATTCCAGGACACATCACTATAGAGGATAGACCTCCATTCCAGGACTCCTCACTATAGAGGATAGACCTCCATTCCAGGACACATCACTATAGAGGATAGACCTCCATTCCAGGACTCCTCACTATAGAGGATAGACCTCCATTCCAGGACACATCACTATAGAGGATAGACCTCCATTCCACAGTGGACACATCACGATAGAGGATAGACCTCCATTCCAGGACTCCTCACTATAGAGGATAGACCTCCATTCCAGGACTCCTCACTATAGAGGATAGACCTCCATTCCAGGACTCCTCACTATAGAGGATAGACCTCCATTCCAGGACACATCACTATAGAGGATAGACCTCCATTCCAGGACTCCTCACTATAGAGGATAGACCTCCATTCCAGGACACATCACTATAGAGGATAGACCTCCATTCCAGGACCTCCATTCGGCCACTATAGAGGATAGACCTCCATTCCAGGACACATCACTATAGAGGATAGACCTCCATTCCAGGACACATCACTATAGAGGATAGACCTCCATTCCAGGACTCCTCACTATAGAGGATAGACCTCCATTCCAGGACTCCTCACTATAGAGGATAGACCTCCATTCCAGGCTCCTCACTATAGAGGATAGACCTCCATTCCAGGACACATCACTATAGAGGATAGACCTCCATTCCAGGACACATCACTATAGAGGATAGACCTCCATTCCAGGACATATCACTATAGAGGATAGACCTCCATTCCAGGACTCCTCACTATAGAGGATAGACCTCCATTCCAGGACACATCACTATAGAGGATAGACCTCCATTCCAGGACATATCACTATAGAGGATAGATCTCCATTCCAGGACTCCTCACTATAGAGGATAGACCTCCATTCCAGGACTCCTCACTATAGAGGATAGACCTCCATTCCAGGACTCCTCACTATAGAGGATAGACCTCCATTCCAGGGACTCCTCACTATAGAGGATAGACCTCCATTCCAGGACTCCTCACTATAGAGGATAGACCTCCATTCCAGGACACATCACTATAGAGGATAGACCTCCATTCCAGGACACATCACTATAGAGGATAGACCTCCATTCCAGGACTCCACACTATAGAGGATAGACCTCCATTCCAGGACACATCACTATAGAGGATAGACCTCCATTCCAGGACTCCTCACTATAGAGGATAGACCTCCATTCCAGGACACATCACTATAGAGGATAGACCTCCATTCCAGGACTCCTCACTATAGAGGATAGACCTCCATTCCTGGACTCCTCACTATAGAGGATAGACCTCCATTCCAGGACACATCACTATAGAGGATAGACCTCCATTCCAGGACACATCACTATAGAGGATAGACCTCCATTCCAGGACTCCTCACTATAGAGGATAGACCTCCATTCCAGGACACATCACTATAGAGGATAGACCTCCATTCCAGGACATATCACTATAGAGGATAGACCTCCATTCCAGGACTCCTCACTATAGAGGATAGACCTCCATTCCAGGACTCCTCCCTATAGAGGATAGACCTCCATTCCAGGACTCCTCACTATAGAGGATAGACCTCCATTCCAGGACACATCACTATAGAGAATAGACCTCCATTCCAGGCAACCACATCACTATAGAGGATAGACCTCCATTCCAGGACACATCACTATAGAGGATAGACCTCCATTCCAGGACTCCTCACTATAGAGGATAGACCTCCATTCCAGGACTCATCACTATAGAGGATAGACCTCCATTCCAGGACACATCACTATAGAGGATAGACCTCCATTCCAGGACTCCTCACTATAGAGGATAGACCTCCATTTTGCACCATGATATCCTGTAGATCGGGGTGTGAGGTCAGTGATCACCTGTAGTTGGACGTCTGGCTCGTAGCCCAATGTGGTGTTAACCCCTTCTGCTGCTTTGTGTCCGCACTGTTTGCCACCCTGGGCTTGGGATGTGACAATGTGACTTGTAGTACAGCCTGGAAGAACGGGGCGCAGTGATCCAATCACCTGCCTGGAGGACGCACAACATTGACCAGCGCTGACACCTCTCTAGGCACATAGTCAGTGTGAGCAGTGGTGATAACCACTGCTGAGGGGTGTGACATTGGGGCGCTGTGTACAGGGGGGTACTCACCGGGCTCATGGATCATGTAGTGCACCCAGCCTTGGCTCTGCTGTACTCCCAGATTCCTCCATTCCGTCTCGGACATGAGATGTGTTTTGGGTACCATCTTGGCAATGTCCTTCGGTAACATCACATGTCTGCAAGGGAAGATGTGTCAGGGGTGTAAAGAGGGCTCAGACTCCGCTCAATGTGATACCAGACCCGCCGCCCCTCCCCCATATCACACCAGACCCGCCGCTCCTCCCCCGTGTCACATCAGGCACAGCGCCCCTCACCCGTGTCACATCAGGCACAGCGCCCCTCACCCGTGTCACATCAGGCACAGCGCCCCTCCCCCGTGTCACATCAGACACAGCGCCCCCCCCCCGTGTCACATCAGACACAGCGCCCCTCCCCCGTGTCACATCAGACACGCCGCTCCTCCCCCGTGTCACATCAGGCACAGCGCCCCTCCCCCGTGTCACATCAGACACAGCGCCCCTCCCCCGTGTCACATCAGACACGCCGCTCCTCCCCCGTGTCACATCAGGCACAGCGCCCCTCCCCCGTGTCACACCAGACCCGCCGCTCCTCCCCCATATCACACCAGACCCGCCGCCCCTCCCCCGTGTCACATCAGACACAGCGCCCCCCCCCCGTGTCACATCAGACACGCCGCTCCTCCCCCGTGTCACATCAGGCACAGCGCCCCCTCCCCCGTGTCACATCAGGCACGCCGCTCCTCCCCCGTGTCACATCAGACACAGCGCCCCTCCCCCGTGTCACATCAGGCACAGCGCCCCTCCCCCGTGTCACATCAGGCACAGCGCCCCTCACCCGTGTCACATCAGGCACAGCGCCCCTCCCCCGTGTCACATCAGGCACGCCGCTCCTCCCCCGTGTCACATCAGGCACGCCGCTCCTCCCCCGTGTCACATCAGGCACGCCGCTCCTCCCCCGTGTCACATCAGGCACGCCGCTCCTCCCCCGTGTCACATCAGGCACGCCGCTCCTCCCCCGTGTCACATCAGGCACAGCGCCCCTCCCCCGTGTCACATCAGGCACGCCGCCTCCTCCCCCGTGTCACATCAGACACAGCGCCCCTCCCCCGTGTCACATCATACACGCCGCTCCTCCCCCGTGTCACATCAGGCACAGCGCCCCTCCCCCGTGTCACACCAGACCCGCCACTCCTCCCCCATATCACACCAGACCCGCCGCCCCTCCCCCGTGTCACATCAGGCACAGCGCCCCTCCCCCGTGTCACATCAGGCACAGCGCCCCTCCCCCGTGTCACATCAGGCACAGCGCCCCTCCCCCCGTGTCACATCAGGCACAGCGCCCCTCCCCCGTGTCACATCAGGCACGCCGCTCCTCCCCCGTGTCACATCAGACACAGCGCCCCTCCACCCGTGTCACATCAGGCACAGCACCCCTCACCCGTGTCACATCAGGCACGCCGCCCCTCACCCGTGTCACATCAGGCACGCCGCTCCTCCCCCGTGTCACATCAGGCACGCCGCTCCTCCCCCGTGTCACATCAGGCACAGCGCCCCTCCCCCGTGTCACATCAGGCACAGCGCCCCTCCCCCGTGTCACATCAGGCACAGCGCTCCTCCCCCGTGTCACATCAGGCACAGCGCCCCTCCCCCGTGTCACATCAGGCACAGCGCCCCTCCCCCGTGTCACATCAGACCCGCCGCCCCTCCCCCCGTGTCACATCAGACACAGCGCCCCTCCCCCGTGTCACATCAGACACGCCGCTCCTCCCCCGTGTCACATCAGGCACAGCGCCCCTCCCCCGTGTCACATCAGACACAGCGCCCCTCCCCCGTGTCACATCAGGCACAGCGCCCCTCCCCCGTGTCACATCAGGCACAGCGCCCCTCCCCCGTGTCACATCAGGCACAGCGCCCCTCCCCGCTCACCGGTACTCGTAGTAGTCGTCGTCGTACTTGTCGCTGTAGTAAATGTGTTTGGCAGACATTTTGCCTCGCGATGTTGTGTCTGCGCGCGCCTCACGTTCAAACCTCCGCTCCTGTCCTCCTATTGGTCACCGGGCACAGCCAATCAGCGCTCCACACTGGGCGGGGCTCGGTTCAGAACGAGGCGTGGATTCAATCCTGCCCAAAATGGCGCCCGATGCAGGACTCCTCCCCTGTGACGATCGTTGACGAAGCTGGCGGAGCCGGAAGTGGCGGAAAGTTTCGTGCAAGGAAAGAAGAAGACGGAAAGTTTTGTAAGCCGAGACTCCGGAGCGGCGACTGATCCTCCAACTCTCCTCCTGTCACTGACTGTCTCCCGCCCGCTTCATGCTGCCCCGGTAAGTGAGTGCGAGGGGGAGGGCGACGGGGGTCACCGAACTGGGGGGAGGCCCCCCCCCCCCGGCCCCTAACACTCCTCCTGCCACGACTGCCCCTAATACTCCTCCTTTCACTGACTGTCCCCAACACTCCTCCTGTCACTGACTGCCCCTAATACTCCTCCTTTCACTGACTGTCCCCAACACTCCTCCTGTCACTGACTGCCCCTAATACTCCTCCTTTCACTGACTGTCCCCAACACTCCTCCTGTCACTGACTGTCCCTAATACTCCTCCTTTCACTGACTGTCCCCAACACTCCTCCTTTCACTGACTGTCCCCCAACACTCCTCCGGTCACTGACTGCCCCTAATACTCCTCCGGCCACTGACTGTCCCCAACACTCCTCCTGTCACTGACTGCCCCTAATACTCCTCCTTTCACTGACTGTCCCCCAACACTCCTCCGGTCACTGACTGTCCCCCAACACTCCTCCGGTCACTGACTGTCCCCCAACACTCCTCCTGTCACTGACTATCCCCCAACACTCCTCCGGCCACTGACTGTCCCCCAACACTCCTCCTGTCACTGACTGTCCCTAATACTCCTCCTTTCACTGACTGTCCCCCAACACTCCTCCGGTCACTGACTGCCCCTAATACTCCTCCTGTCACTGACTGTCCCCAGCACTCCTCCTGTCACTGACTGCCCCTAATACTCCTCCTGTCACTGACTGTCCCTAATACTCCTCCTTTCACTGACTGTCCCCCAACACTCCTCCGGTCACTGACTGTCCCCCAACACTCCTCCGGTCACTGACTGTCCCCCAACACTCCTCCGGTCACTGACTGTCCCCCAACACTCCTCCGGTCACTGACTGTCCCCCAATACTCCTCCTGTCACTGACTGTCCCCAACACTCCTCCTGTCACTGACTGTCCCTAATACTCCTCCTTTCACTGACTGTCCCCCAACACTCCTCCGGTCACTGACTGTCCCCCAACACTCCTCCGGTCACTGACTGTCCCCCAACACTCCTCCTGTCACTGACTATCCCCCAACACTCCTCCGGCCACTGACTGTCCCCCAACACTCCTCCTGTCACTGACTGTCCCTAATACTCCTCCTTTCACTGACTGTCCCCCAACACTCCTCCGGTCACTGACTGTACCCCAACACTCCTCCTGTCACTGACTGTCCCTAATACTCCTCCTGTCACTGACTCTCCCCCAACACTCCTCCTGTCACTGACTGTCCCCCAACACTCCTCCTGTCACTGACTGTACCCCAACACTCCTCCTGTCACTGACTGTCCCTAATACTCCTCCTGTCACTGACTGTCCCCCAACACTCCTCCGGTCACTGACTGTCCCCCAACACTCCTCCGGTCACTGACTGTCCCCCAACACTCCTCCTGTCACTGACTGTCCCCCAACACTCCTCCTGTCACTGACTGTACCTAATACTCCTCCTGTCACTGACTGTCCCCCAACACTCCTCCGGCCACTGACTGTCCCCCAACACTCCTCCTGTCACTGACTGTCCCTAATACTCCTCCTGTCACTGACTGTCCCCCAACACTCCTCCGGTCACTGACTGTCCCCCAACACTCCTCCGGTCACTGACTGTCCCCCAACACTCCTCCGGTCACTGACTGTCCCCAACACTCCTCCTGTCACTGACTGCCCCTAATACTCCTCCTGTCACTGACTGCCCCTAATACTCCTCCTGTCACTGACTGCCCCTAATACTCCTCCTGTCACTGACTGTCCCCCAACACTCCTCCGGTCACTGACTGTCCCCCAACACTCCTCCGGTCACTGACTGTCCCCCAACACTCCTCCTGTCACTGACTATCCCCCAACACTCCTCCGGCCACTGACTGTCCCCCAACACTCCTCCTGTCACTGACTGCCCCTAATACTCCTCCTTTCACTGACTGTCCCCCAACACTCCTCCGGTCACTGACTGTCCCCCAACACTCCTCCGGTCACTGACTGTCCCTAATAATCCTCCTGTCACTGACTGTCCCCCAACACTCCTCCTGTCACTGACTGTCCCCCAACACTCCTCCGGTCACTGACTGTCCCCCAACACTCCTCCGGTCACTGACTGTCCCCCAACACTCCTCCTGTCACTGACTGTCCCCCAACACCCCCCCCTCCTCCTGTCACTGACTGTCCCCCAACACTCCTTCTGTCACTGACTGTCCCTAATACTCCTCCTGTCACTGACTGTCCCCCAACACTCCTCCGGTCACTGACTGTCCCCCAACACTCCTCCGGTCACTGACTGTCCCCCAACACTCCTCCGGTCACTGACTGTCCCCAACACTCCTCCGGTCACTGACTGTCCCCCAACACTCCTCCGGTCACTGACTGTCCCCCAACACTCCTTCTGTCACTGACTGCCCCTAATACTCCTCCTGTCACTGACTGTCCCCAACACTCCTCCTGTCACTGACTGCCCCCTAATACTCCTCCTGTCACTGACTGTCCCCAATACTCCTCCTGTCACTGACTGTCCCCCAACACTCCTCCGGTCACTGACTGTCCCCCAACACTCCTCCGGTCACTGACTGTCCCCCAACACTCCTCCGGTCACTGACTGTCCCCCAACACTCGTCCGGCCACTGACTGTCCCCCAACACTCCTCCGGTGACTGACTGTCCCCCAACACTCCTCCTGTCACTGACTATCCCCCAACACTCCTACGGCCACTGACTGTCCGCCAACACTCCTCCTGTCACTGACTGCCCCTAATACTCCTCCTGTCATTGACTGTCCCCCAACACTCCTCCTGTCACTGATTGTCCCCCAACACTCCTTCTGTCACTGACTGCCCCTAATACTCCTTCTGTCACTGACTGTCCCCCAACACTCCTCCTGTCACTGACTGCCCCTAATACTCCTCCTGTCACTGACTGTCCCCCAACACTTCTCCTGTTACTGACTGTCCCCCAACACTCCTCCTGTCGCTGACTGTCCCCAATACTCCTCCTGTCGCTGACTGTCCCCCAACACTCCTGTCACTGACTGCCCTCCCCTCCCAACACTCCTCCTGTCGCTGACTGCCCCCCTCCCCTTCTCTGGTCACTTCTCCCTGCAGATGGTAGTACAGTCCTCTCTGCACAGTGTTGTCTTCTGGTCGGGCCTCTGGGAGAGGAGAGTCCTCCTGCTGTTCTCCTCATTCATGACAGCCGTACTGTGCACACTGGCCTGACCATCACTGGAGACCTACTGCAGATTCCTAAAGAGGCTTATTGTAACAGGCGTCAGTGGCGGTGTAATGGATACAGTAGTGGTGCCCAAGGTGTACATGTCAGCAGTGCTGTCACAGGCGGTGGTAGATGTGGGATGTCAGCAGTGCTGTCACAGGCGGTGGTAGATGTGGGGTGTCAGCTGTGTTGTTACAGGCGGTGGTAGATGTGGGATGTCAGCTGTGTTGTTACAGGCGGTGGTAGATGTGTGATGTCAGCAGTGTTACAGGCGGTGGTAGATGTGTGATGTCAGCAGTGTTACAGGCGGTGGTAGATGTGTGATGTCAGCTGTGTTGTTACAGGCGGTGGTAGATGTGGGATGTCAGCTGTGTTGTTACAGGCGGTGGTAGATGTGTGATGTCAGCAGTGTTACAGGCGGTGGTAGATGTGGGATGTTGGCTGTGTTACAGGCGGTGGTAGATGTGTGATGTCAGCAGTGTTACAGGCGGTGGTAGATGTGGGTTGTCGGCTGTGTTACAGGCGGTGGTAGATGTGTGATGTCAGCAGTGTTACAGGCGGTGGTAGATGTGGGATGTCAGCAGTATTACAGGCGGTGGTAATGTGGGATGTTGGCTGTGTTGTTACAGGCGGTGGTAGATGTGGGATGTTGGCTGTGTTACAGGCGGTGGTAGATGTGTGATGTCAGCAGTGTTACAGGCGGTGGTAGATGTGTGATGTCAGCTGTGTTGTTACAGGCGGTGGTAGATGTGGGATGTCAGCTGTGTTGTTACAGGCGGTGGTAGATGTGGGATGTTGGCTGTGTTACAGGCGGTGGTAGATGTGTGATGTCAGATGTGTTGTTACAGGCGGTGGTAGATGTGTGATGTCGGCTGTGTTACAGGCAGTGGTAGATGTGTGATCTCGGCTGTGTTGTTACAGGCGGTGGTAGATGTGGGATGTCAGCAGTATTACAGGCGGTGGTAGATGTGGGATGTTGGCTGTGTTACAGGCAGTGGTAGATGTGGGTTGTCGGCTGTGTTGTTACAGGCGGTGGTAGATGTGGGATGTTGGCTGTGTTACAGGCGGTAGATGTGGGATGTCGGCTGTGTTACAGGCGGTGGTAGATGTGGGATGTCAGCTGTGTTGTTACAGGCAGTGGTAGATGTAGGATGTTGGCTGTGTTACAGGTGGTGGTAGATGTGGGATGTCGGCTGTGTTGTTACAGGCGGTGGTAGATGTGTGATGTCAGCTGTGTTGTTACAGGCAGTGGTAGATGTGTGATGTTGGCTGTGTTACAGGCGGTGGTAGATGTGGGATGTCGGCTGTGTTGTTACAGGCGGTGGTAGATGTGGGATGTCGGCTGTGTTGTTACAGGCGGTGGTAGATGTGGGATGTCGGCTGTGTTGTTACAGGCGGTGGTAGATGTGGGATGTCGTCTGTGTTACAGGCGGTGGTAGATGTGTGATGTTGGCTGTGTTACAGGCGGTGGTAGATGTGGGATGTCGGCTGTGTTGTTACAGGCGGTGGTAGATGTGGGATGTCAGCTGTGTTGTTACAGGCGGTGGTAGATGTGGGATGTCGGCTGTGTTACAGGCGGTGGTAGATGTGTGATGTCAGATGTGTTGTTACAGGCGGTGGTAGATGTGTGATGTCGGCTGTGTTACAGGCAGTGGTAGATGTGTGATCTCGGCTGTGTTGTTACAGGCGGTGGTAGATGTGGGATGTCAGCAGTATTACAGGCGGTGGTAGATGTGGGATGTTGGCTGTGTTACAGGCAGTGGTAGATGTGGGTTGTCGGCTGTGTTGTTACAGGCGGTGGTAGATGTGGGATGTTGGCTGTGTTACAGGCGGTAGATGTGGGATGTCGGCTGTGTTACAGGCGGTGGTAGATGTGGGATGTCAGCTGTGTTGTTACAGGCAGTGGTAGATGTAGGATGTTGGCTGTGTTACAGGTGGTGGTAGATGTGGGATGTCGGCTGTGTTGTTACAGGCGGTGGTAGATGTGTGATGTCAGCTGTGTTGTTACAGGCAGTGGTAGATGTGTGATGTTGGCTGTGTTACAGGCGGTGGTAGATGTGGGATGTCGGCTGTGTTGTTACAGGCGGTGGTAGATGTGGGATGTCGGCTGTGTTGTTACAGGCGGTGGTAGATGTGTGATGTTGGCTGTGTTGTTACAGGCGGTGGTAGATGTGGGATGTCGTCTGTGTTCGGCGGTGGTAGATGTGTGATGTTGGCTGTGTTACAGGCGGTGGTAGATGTGGGATGTCGGCTGTGTTGTTACAGGCGGTGGTAGATGTGGGATGTCGGCTGTGTTGTTACAGGCGGTGGTAGATGTGGGATGTCGGCTGTGTTACAGGCGGTGGTAGATGTGGGATGTCGGCTGTGTTGTTACAGGCGGTGGTAGATGTGGGATGTCGGCTGTGTTGTTACAGGCGGTGGTAGATGTGGGATGTCGGCTGTGTTGTTACAGGCGGTGGTAGATGTGTGATGTCGGCTGTGTTACAGGCGGTGGTAGATGTGGGATGTCGGCTGTGTTGTTACAGGCGGTGGTAGATGTGGGATGTCGGCTGTGTTGTTACAGGCGGTGGTAGATGTGTGATGTCGGCTGTGTTACAGGCGGTGGTAGATGTGGGATCTCGGCTGTGTTGTTACAGGCGGTGGTAGATGTGGGATGTCGGCTGTGTTGTTACAGGCGGTGGTAGATGTGGGATGTCGGCTGTGTTGTTACAGGTGGTAGTAGATGTGGGATGTCGGCTGTGTTACAGGCGGTGGTAGATGTGGGATGTCGGCTGTGTTGTTACAGGCGGTGGTAGATGTGTGATGTCGGCTGTGTTGTTACAGGCGGTGGTAGATGTGGGATGTCGGCTGTGTTACAGGCGGTGGTAGATGTGTGATGTCAGCAGTATTACAGGTGGTGGTAGATGTGTGATGTCGGCTGTGTTGTTACAGGCGGTGGTAGATGTGTGATGTCGGCTGTGTTGTTAAAAGCAGTGCTATAGACTTAGACGACTGTATTGTGGTGTTCACCAGTACTTCTCAGGTCCTCAGTTTTGCACAGGTGACATACGTGTGGTCACTACAGCCTGATCTCATGCAGTGTACAGCAGGCACCATTGGTGGGTTGTGCAGGTATGTGTGTAGTGTACTGAGGGAGGCTCCAGCCTACACCCTGCCTGACATTCCCAATGTATCCAGGCCCGTTCTCTGGAGGAGGGGGGTTGTTATCAGGAAAGAAGCAGGAAGTGAGGGATGTGTGTGTGGACTCAGGCGTTTGAGTGCTGTGCAGGCTCCTAGCCGGAGCAGTCATCTGATTTCTGCCCCCACCACACTTTAACCCCTTCTTGTCGCTGACATGCAGGTAGCTGAGGACCAGGCTGCAGTGATTCGCTGACATGGAGTATGTGGTAAGCACAGGTCCCACGTCTGGTGCTGCTGTCGGTGGTGGGCTCTGTGCGGTGATTCTGGTGGAGGGCCCCTGGTGATGGATGGTGTGGGTCACAGCAGGCTAGGTCAGGGTCTGTAGCTTCGCCAGGCGCAGAACTACAAGGCCCAACAGGCGGTGGGAGGATAAAGTGCTCCTGCTGGTATTCTATGCTGTGAGGCTGTAGTCTCCCCCAGAGCAGCGCTCCTCAGTGGTTACCCTAAGCTCTCTTAGGTATAAGAGCTGGTGGCTCAGCGCTGTGTAGGCGCCTGCTCGCCTCTGCTATGCCGCACTTAGCTATATATATATGTGATGGGTTGCAGATGTGCAGGGCCGCTGTCCGGCATGGATGGGGTTAAGAAGCCGGCCCAGCAGCCTCCCCTTCTCCTCGGGCCAGGCTGGTTTCCTGTGTGCTGGGGAAGAGAGCGGGACTGCAGGAAGCCGAGTCCCAGGAGAGCAGAGCCTGAGAAATCAGGGGCAGTATGGAGTAACACTCTCATTCTCCACTCGTCAGACCCACCCTCAGCATATAGGGGGTCTCTATAGGGGCTGCAGGAAGCCAAGCCTAATAAAACAGGGAGGTACCGGAGTAACACTCTCATTCTCCACTCGTCAGACCCCACCCTCAGCATATAGGGGGTCTCTATAGGGGCTGCAGGAAGCCGAGTCCCAGGAGAACAGAGACTGATAAAACAGGGGCAGTATGGAGTAACACTCTCATTCTCTACCTGCTCCACTCGTCAGACCCCGCCCCAGCATATAGGGGGTCTTTATAGGGGCTGCAGGAAGCCGAGCCTAATAAAACAGGGGCAGTATGGAGCAACACTCTCATTCTCCACTCATCAGACCCCACGCTCAGCATATAGGGGGTCTCTATAGGGGCTGCTTGAAGCCAAGCCTAATAAAACAGGGAGGTACGGAGTAACACTCTCGTTCTCCACTCATCAGACCCCGCCCCAGCATATAGGGGGTCTCTATAGGGGCTGCAGGAAGCCGAGTCCCAGGAGAGCAGAGTCTGATAAAACAGGGGCAGTATGGAGTAACACTCTTATTCTCTACCTGCTCCACTCGTCAGACCCCGCCCCAGCATATAGGGGGTCTCTATAGGGGCTGCAGGAAGCCGAGCCTAATAAAACAGGGGCAGTATGGAGCAACACTCTCATTCCCCACTCATCAGACCCCACGCTCAGCATATAGGGGGTCTCTATAGGGGCTGCTTGAAGCCAAGCCTAATAAAACAGGGAGGTACCGGAGTAACACTCTCATTCTCCACTCGTCAGACCCCACCCTCAGCATATAGGGGGTCTCTATAGGGGCTGCAGGAAGCCGAGTCCCAGGAGAGCAGAGTCTGATAAAACAGGGGCAGTATGGAGTAACACTCTTATTCTCTACCTGCTCCACTCGTCAGACCCCGCCCCAGCATATAGGGGGTCTCTATAGGGGCTGCAGGAAGCCAAGCCTAATAAAACAGGGGCAGTATGGAGCAACACTCTCATTCTCCACTCGTCAGACCCCGCCCCCAGCATATAGGGGGTCTCTATAGGGGCTGCAGGAAGCCGAGCCTAAAAAAACAGGGGCAGTATGGAGCAACACTCTCATTCTCCACTCATCAGACCCCACGCTCAGCATATAGGGGGTCTCTATAGGGGCTGCAGGAAGCCGAGCCTAATAAAACAGGGGCAGTATGGAGCAACACTCTCATTCTCCACTCGTCAGACCCCGCCCCCAGCATATAGGGGGTTTCTATAGGGGCTGCAGGAAGCCAAGCCTAATAAAACAGGGGCAGTATGGAGCAACACTCTCATTCTCCACTCGTCAGACCCCGCCCCCAGCATATAGGGGCTTTCTATAGGGGCTGCAGGAAGCCAAGCCTAATAAAACAGGGGCAGTATGGAGCAACACTCTCATTCTCCACTCGTCAGACCCCGCCCCCAGCATATAGGGGGTCTCTATAGGGGCTGCAGGAAGCCGAGCCTAATAAAACAGGGGCAGTATGGAGCAACACTCTCATTCTCCACTCGTCAGACCCCGCCCCCAACATATAAGGGGTCTCTATAGGGGCTGCAGGAAGCCGAGCCTAATAGAACAGGGGCAGTATGGAGCAACACTCTCATTCTCCACTCGTCAGACCCCGCCCCCAGCATATAGGGGGTCTCTATAGGGGCTGCAGGAAGCCGAGCCTAATAAAACAGGGAGGTACCGGAGTAACACTCTCATTCTCCACTCGTCAGACCCCGCCCCCAGCATATAGGGGGTTTCTATAGGGGCTGCAGGAAGCCAAGCCTAATAAAACAGGGGCAGTATGGAGCAACACTCTCATTCTCCACTCGTCAGACCCCGCCCCCAGCATATAGGGGGTTTCTATAGGGGCTGCAGGAAGCCAAGCCTAATAAAACAGGGGCAGTATGGAGCAACACTCTCATTCTCCACTCGTCAGACCCCGCCCCCAGCATATAGGGGGTCTCTATAGGGGCTGCAGGAAGCCGAGCCTAATAAAACAGGGGCAGTATGGAGCAACACTCTCATTCTCTACTCGTCAGACCCCGCCCCCAGCATATAGGGGGTCTCTATAGGGGCTGCAGGAAGCCAAGCCTAATAAAACAGGGGCAGTATGGAGCAACACTCTCATTCTCCACTCGTCAGACCCCGCCCCCAGCATATAGGGGGTCTCTATAGGGGCTGCAGGAAGCCAAGCCTAATAAAACAGGGGCAGTATGGAGCAACACTCTCATTCTCCACTCGTCAGACCCCGCCCCCAGCATATAAGGGGTCTCTATAGGGGCTGCAGGAAGCCAAGCCTAATAAAACAGGGGCAGTATGGAGCAACACTCTCATTCTCCACTCGTCAGACCCCGCCCCCAGCATATAGGGGGTCTCTATAGGGGCTTCAGGAAGCCGAGCCTAATAAAACAGGGAGGTACCGGAGTAACACTCTCATTCTCCACTCATCAGACCCCACCCCAGCATATAGGGGGTCTCTATAGGGGCGGCATACATTAATCATCAGCTTACATTATCCTGCAGCCTAATGGTCTGAGGATGCTCGCGCTCTCTCTCCAGCCCATCTTCTGAGCCTTGTAGTTCAGCAGCACCACCACTAGGGGGGAGCAGGACCTGGTACAGAGCGTACTCTACTCGGTTAACCGTCTCCATGACAACGGGCTGGCTGGAAGCTGCACCTTAATGACACTGTGACGATCCCGCATCTCTCCAGCAGTTTGCCTGGATGTGACCTTGTGCATTAGATGGCTAGCTCCGCAGGCGGGGTCAGATCTAATTGTGAGCGCTGGCTGGCTGGGGGTGCAGGAAATGAGGCGGTGTGATGCTAGCGTGCCCGTGTCTTCCTGTGAGTCAGCAGAGTGCCTGCCATTGGCCGGCCGCCTCTCCTCCAGGGACCCTACGAGCTGATAACCATTCCTACAGAGCGCCTGTCACCTCCGCGCCTGACATCTCCTCCTGACATCTCCCTGTTTCCTTCCTGCCATGCCTGCCCTGTGGGATATGCTTTACACTGCTGGCTCTCTCCTCTGAGGCTCTGCCATTGCTTCTGTGAGTGGTCGGGGGCCGGAGCGGACTATGAGACCCGGACCCCTCATCTCTGTAGAGTGCAAGCTGCCAACGGGCATCATGGATCTGCTGCCCAAGACCAAGTACAATCACCTGCGCAACGAGTCGGTCAGCTCTGTGGAGGACGCCCTGGGCACCGGGCCACCCACGCCTGCCCCGCTGGATGTGATGGTGGCCGGGTCCATGCCCAACTCCTCCTCTTCCTCCTCCCTGGCCCCCATGCTGAACCTGGCTGAACTTTCCTCGGAGTCGGAGGACAGCCCCACCACCCTCTGCTCCTTCTTCCCCAAAATGGCCAATCTGAAACTCTCCAACCCTGCCAACCTGCTGAGCCTGCGGGGCTTCTCATCTGGGCCAGGGAAGGAGGCGGGCAGCCCCGGGGAGCAGGGGGACGGCGGCGGCAGCAGCCCAGACTCAGGGAGGACTTTTACTGTTTTCTCCCAGGATATGAACAAGCTCAGCTGCGGGAGGAAAGCCCGAGTGGAAGGAGGACAACTGGCCGGAGACGAGTGGACACGACATGGCAGCTTTGTCAACAAGCCCACCCGGGGGTGGCTGCACCCGGACGACAAGGTCATGGGGCCCGGAGTCTCCTACCTTGTGAGGGTATGGTTGTGTGTGTGTACCACAGTCTGAACCACTGCACCCCCAAACCAACACTGATCCCTGTATACATGTAATGTACCATATACTCTACACTGTCACTACACCTCTGTATACCTGTACTGTACCATATACTCCACTGTCACTACACCTCTGTATACCTGTACTGTACCATATACTCTACACTGTCACTACACCTGTGCTATATACACTACACTGTCACTACACCTCTGTATACCTGTACTGTACCATATACTCTACACTGTCACTACACCTGTACTATATACACTACACTGTCACTACACCTCTGTATACCTGTACTGTACCATATACTCTACACTGTCACTATACCTCTGTATACCTGTACTGTACCATATACACTACACTGTCACTACACCTGTTATACCTGTACTGTACTATATACACTACACTGTCACTACACCTGTTATACCTGTACTGTACTATATACACTACACTGTCACTACACCTGTTATACCTGTACTGTACCATATACACTACACTGCACACACCTGTACCTGTACTGTACCATACCACACTGTCACTACATCTCTGTATACCTGTACTGTACCATATACTCTACACTGTCACTACACCTGTTATACCTGTACTGTACTATATACACTACACTGTCACTACACCTGTTATACCTGTACTGTACTATATACACTACACTGTCACTACACCTGTTATACCTGTACTGTACCATATACACTACACTGTCACTACACCTCTGTATACCTGTACTGTACCATATACACTACACTGTCACTACACCTCTGTATACCTGTACTGTACCATATACTCCACTGTCACTACACCTCTGTATACCTGTACTGTACCATATACTCTACACTGTCACTACACCTGTACTATATACACTACACTGTCACTACACCTCTGTATACCTGTACTGTACCATATACTCTACACTGTCACTACACCTCTGTATACCTGTACTGTTCCATATACTATACACTGTCACTATACCTCTGTATACCTTTACTGTACCATATACACTACACTGTCACTACACCTGTTATACCTGTACTGTACTATATACACTACACTGTCACTACACCTGTTATACCTGTACTGTACTATATACACTACACTGTCACTACACCTGTTATACCTGTACTGTACCATATACACTACACTGTCACTACACCTCTTATACCTGTACTGTACCATATACTCTACACTGTCACTATACCTCTGTATACCTGTACTGTACCATATACACTACACTAACACTACACCTGTTATACCTGTACTGTACTATATACACTACACTGTCACTACACCTGTTATACCTGTACAGTACTATATACACTACACTGTCACTACACCTGTTATACCTGTACTGTACCATATACACTACACTGTCACTACACCTCTTATACCTGTACTGTACCATATACTCTACACTGTCACTACACCTCTGTATACCTGTACTGTACCATATACTCTACACTGTCACTACACCTGTTATACCTGTACTGTACTATATACACTACACTGTCACTACACCTGTTATACCTGTACTGTACTATATACACTACACTGTCACTACACCTGTTATACCTGTACTGTACCATATACACTACACTGTCACTACACCTGTTATACCTGTACTGTACTATATACACTACACTGTCACTACACCTGTTATACCTGTACTGTACTATATTCACTACACTGTCACTACACCTCTGTATACCTGTACTGTACCATATACTCCACTGTCACTACACCTCTGTATACCTGTACTGTACCATATACTCCACTGTCACTACACCTCTGTATACCTGTACTGTACCATATACTCTACACTGTCACTACACCTGTACTATATACACTACACTGTCACTACACCTCTGTATACCTGTACTGTACCATATACTCTACACTGTCACTACACCTGTACTATATACACTACACTGTCACTACACCTCTGTATACCTGTACTGTACCATATACTCTACACTGTCACTACACCTGTACTATATACACTACACTGTCACTACACCTCTGTATACCTGTACTGTACCATATACTCTACACTGTCACTATACCTCTGTATACCTGTACTGTACCATATACACTACACTGTCACTACACCTGTTATACCTGTACTGTACTATATACACTACACTGTCACTACACCTGTTATACCTGTACTGTACTATATACACTACACTGTCACTACACCTGTTATACCTGTACTGTACTATATACACTACACTGTCACTACACCTGTTATACCTGTACTGCACCATATACTCTACACTGTCACTACATCTCTGTATACCTGTACTGTACCATATACTCTACACTGTCACTACACCTGTTATACCTGTACTGTACTATATACACTACACTGTCACTACACCTGTTATACCTGTACTGTACTATATACACTACACTGTCACTACACCTGTTATACCTGTACTGTACCATATACACTACACTGTCACTACACCTCTGTATACCTGTACTGTACCATATACACTACACTGTCACTACACCTCTGTATACCTGTACTGTACCATATACTCCACTGTCACTACACCTCTGTATACCTGTACTGTACCATATACTCTACACTGTCACTACACCTGTACTATATACACTACACTGTCACTACACCTCTGTATACCTGTACTGTACCATATACTCTACACTGTCACTACACCTGTACTATATACACTACACTGTCACTACACCTCTGTATACCTGTACTGTACCATATACTCTACACTGTCACTACACCTGTACTATATACACTACACTGTCACTACACCTCTGTATACCTGTACTGTACCATATACTCTACACTGTCACTATACCTCTGTATACCTGTACTGTACCATATACACTACACTGTCACTACACCTGTTATACCTGTACTGTACTATATACACTACACTGTCACTACACCTGTTATACCTGTACTGTACTATATACACTACACTGTCACTACACCTGTTATACCTGTACTGTACTATATACACTACACTGTCACTACACCTGTTATACCTGTACTGTACCATATACACTACACTGTCACTACACCTCTTATACCTGTACTGTACCATATACTCTACACTGTCACTATACCTCTGTATACCTGTACTGTACCATATACACTACACTGTCACTACACCTGTTATACCTGTACTGTACTATATACACTACACTGTCACTACACCTGTTATACCTGTACTGTACTATATACACTACACTGTCACTACACCTGTTATACCTGTACTGTACTATATACACTACACTGTCACTACACCTGTTATACCTGTACTGTACCATATACTCTACACTGTCACTACATCTCTGTATACCTGTACTGTACCATATACTCTACACTGTCACTACACCTGTTATACCTGTACTGTACTATATACACTACACTGTCACTACACCTGTTATACCTGTACTGTACTATATACACTACACTGTCACTACACCTGTTATACCTGTACTGTACCATATACACTACACTGTCACTACACCTCTGTATACCTGTACTCTACCATATACACTACACTGTCACTACACCTCTGTATACCTGTACTGTACCATATACTCCACTGTCACTACACCTCTGTATACCTGTACTGTACCATATACTCTACACTGTCACTACACCTGTACTATATACACTACACTGTCACTACACCTCTGTATACCTGTACTGTACCATATACTCTACACTGTCACTACACCTGTACTATATACACTACACTGTCACTACACCTCTGTATACCTGTACTGTACCATATACTCTACACTGTCACTATACCTCTGTATACCTGTACTGTACCATATACACTACACTGTCACTACACCTGTTATACCTGTACTGTACTATATACACTACACTGTCACTACACCTGTTATACCTGTACTGTACTATATACACTACACTGTCACTACACCTGTTATACCTGTACTGTACCATATACACTACACTGTCACTACACCTCTTATACCTGTACTGTACCATATACTCTACACTGTCACTACACCTCTGTATACCTGTACTGTACCATATACTCTACACTGTCACTACACCTGTTATACCTGTACTGTACTATATACACTACACTGTCACTACACCTGTTATACCTGTACTGTACTATATACACTACACTGTCACTACACC
The DNA here is from genome assembly GCA_947044405.1 of Leptodactylus fallax. NCBI lineage: Eukaryota > Metazoa > Chordata > Amphibia > Anura > Leptodactylidae > Leptodactylus > Leptodactylus fallax. The sequence continues at coordinate 69,215 of CAMRHE010001026.1, forward strand.
TGTTATACCTGTACTGTACCATATACACTACACTGTCACTACACCTGTTATACCTGTACTGTACCATATACTCTACACTGTCACTACACCTGTACTATATACACTACACTGTCACTACACCTCTGTATACCTGTATTGTACCATATACTCTACACTGTCACTACACCTGTACTATATACACTACACTGTCACTACACCTCTGTATACCTGTACTGTACTATATACACTACACTGTCACTACACCTGTTATACCTGTACTGTACTATATTCACTACACTGTCACTACACCTCTGTATACCTGTACTGTACCATATACTCCACTGTCACTACACCTCTGTATACCTGTACTGTACCATATACTCTACACTGTCACTACACCTGTACTATATACACTACACTGTCACTACACCTCTGTATACCTGTACTGTACCATATACTCTACACTGTCACTACACCTGTACTATATACACTACACTGTCACTACACCTCTGTATACCTGTACTGTACCATATACTCTACACTGTCACTACACCTCTGTATACCTGTACTGTACCATATACACTACACTGTCACTACACCTGTTACACCTGTACTGTACTATATACACTACACTGTCACTACACCTGTTATACCTGTACTGTACTATATACACTACACTGTCACTACACCTGTTATACCTGTACTGTACCATATACACTACACTGTCACTACACCTCTTATACCTGTACTGTACCATATACTCTACACTGTCACTACACCTCTGTATACCTGTACTGTACCATATACTCTACACTGTCACTACACCTGTTATACCTGTACTGTACTATATACACTACACTGTCACTACACCTGTTATACCTGTACTGTACTATATACACTACACTGTCACTACACCTGTTATACCTGTACTGTACCATATACACTACACTGTCACTACACCTGTTATACCTGTACTGTACTATATACACTACGCTGTCACTACACCTGTTATACCTGTACTGTACTATATACACTACACTGTCACTACACCTGTTATACCTGTACTGTACTATATATACTACACTGTCACTACACCTGTTATACCTGTACTGTACTATATTCACTACACTGTCACTACACCTCTGTATACCTGTACTGTACCATATACTCCACTGTCACTACACCTCTGTATACCTGTACTGTACCATATACTCTACACTGTCACTACACCTGTACTATATACACTACACTGTCACTACACCTCTGTATACCTGTACTGTACCATATACTATACACTGTCACTACACCTCTGTATACCTGTACTGTACCATATACACTACACTGTCACTGCACCTGTTATACCTGTACTGTACTATATACCCTACACTGTCACTACACCTCTGTATACCTGTACTGTACCATATACACTACACTGTCACTACACCTGTTATATCTGTGCTGTACCATATACACTACACTGTCACTACACCTCTGTATACCTGTACTGTACCATATACACTACACTGTCACTACACCTGTTATACCTGTACTGTACTATATACACTACACTGTCACTACACCTCTTATACCTGTACTGTACTATATACACTACACTGTCACTACATCTCTGTATACCTGTACTGTACCATATACACTACACTGTCACTACACCTCTGTATACCTGTACTGTACTATATACTCCACTGTCACTACACCTCTGTATACCTGTACTGTACCATATACTCTACACTGTCACTACACCTCTGTATACCTGTACTATTCCATATACACTACACTGTCACTACACCTCTGTATACCTGTACTGTACCATATACACTACACTGTCACTACACCTGTATACCTGTACTGTACCATATACACTACACTGTCACTACACCCTCTGTATACAAGTACTGTACTATATACACTACACTGTCACTACACCTCTGTATACCTGTACTGTACCATATACACTACACTGTCACTACACCTGTATACCTGTACTGTACTATATACACTACACTGTCACTACATCTCTGTATACCTGTACTGTACCATATACTCTACACTGTCACTACACCTCTGTATACCTGTACTGTACCATATACACTACACTGTCACTACACCTGTTACACCTGTACTGTACTATATACACTACACTGTCACTACACCTGTTATACCTGTACTGTACCATATACTGCACTGTCACTACACCTCTGTATACCTGTACTGTACCATATACTCTACACTGTCACTACACCTCTGTATACCTGTACTGTACCATATACACTACACCTCTGTATACCTGTACTATACCATATACACTACACTGTCACTACACCTGTTATACATGTACTGTACCATATACACTACACTGTCACTACACCTGTACCATATACACTACACTGTCACTACACCTCTGTATACCTGTACTGTACCATTTACTCTACACTGTCACTACACCTGTTATACATGTACTGTACTATATACACTACACTGTCACTACACCTGTATACCTGTACTATACCATATACACTACACTGTCACTACACCTGTTATACATGTACTGTACTATATACACTACACTGTCACTACACCTCTGTATACCTGTACTGTACCATATACTCCACTGTCACTACACCTCTGTATACCTGTACTGTACCATATACACTACACCTCTGTATACCTGTACTATACCATATACACTACACTGTCACTACACCTCTGTATACCTGTACTGTACAATATACACTACACTGTCACTACACCTGGATACCTGTACTGTACCATATAAACTACACTGTCACTACACCTGTATACCTGTACTGTACCATATACTCTACACTGTCACTACACCTCTGTATTCCTGTACTGTACCATATACTCTACACTGTCACTACACCTGTTATACATGTACTGTACTATATACACTACACTGTCACTACACCTCTGTATACCTGTACTGTACTATCTATATACACTACACTGTCACTACACCTGTTATACCTGTACTGTACCATATACACTGCACTGTCACTACATCTCTGTATACCTGTACTGTACCATATACACTGCATTGTCACTACACCTCTATATACCTGTACTGTACCATATACACTACACTGTCACTACACCTGTTATACCTGTACTGTACCATATACACTACACTCTCACTACACCTCTGTATACCTGTACTGTACCATATACTCTACACTGTCACTACACCTGTTATACCTGTACTGTACCATATACACTACACTGTCACTACACCTGTATACCTGTACTGTACCATATACACTACACTGTCACTACACCTCTGTATACCTGTACTGTACCATATACACTACACTGTCACTACACCTCTGTATACCTGTACTGTACTATATACACTACACTGTCACTACACCTCTGTATACCTGTACTGTACCATATACACTACACTGTCACTATACCTGTACTGTACCATATACACTACACTGTCACTACACCTCTGTATATCTGTACTGTACTATATACACTACACTGTCACTACACCTCTGTATACCTGTACTGTACCATATACTCTACACTGTCACTACACCTGTTATACCTGTACTGTACTATATACACTACACTGTCACTACACCTGTTATACCTGTACTGTACTATATACACTACACTGTCACTACATCTCTGTATACCTGTACTGTACCATGTACTCTACACTGTCACTACACCTGTATACCTGTACTATACCATATACACTACACTGTCACTAAACCTCTGTATACCTGTACTGTACAATATACACTACACTGTCACTACACCTGTATACCTGTACTGTACCATATAAATTACACTGTCACTACACCTGTATACCTGTACTGTACCATATACACTACACTGTCACTACACCTGTTATACATGTACTGTACTATATACACTACACTGTCACTACACCTCTGAATACCTGTACTGTACTATCTATATACACTACACTGTCACTACACCTCTGTATACCTGTACTGTACCATATACTCCACTGTCACTACACCTCTGTATACCTGTACTGTACCATATACACTACACCTCTGTATACCTGTACTATACCATATACACTACACTGTCACTACACCTCTGTATACCTGTACTGTACAATATACACTACTCTGTCACTACACCTGGATACCTGTACTGTACCATATAAACTACACTGTCACTACACCTGTATACCTGTACTGTACCATATACTCTACTGTCACTACACCTGTATACCTGTACTGTACCATATACACTACACTGTCACTACACCTCTGTATACCTGTACTGTACCATATACACTACACTGTCACTACACCTGTATACCTGTACTGTACCATATACTCTACTGTCACTACACCTGTTATACCTGTACTGTACCATATACACTACACTGTCACTACACCTCTGTATACCTGTACTGTACCATATACACTACACTGTCACTGCACCTGTTATACCTGTACTGTACCATATACACTACACTGTCACTACACCCCTGTATACCTATACTGTACCATATACACTACACTGTCACTACACCTGTATACCTGTACTGTACCATATACACTACACTGTCACTACACCGCTGTATACCTGTACTGTACCATATACACTACACTGTCACTACACCTCTGTATACCTGTACTGTACTATCTATATACACTACACTGTCACTACACCTGTTATACCTGTACTGTACCATATACTCTACACTGTCACTACACCTCTGTATACCTGTACTGTACCATATACCTACACTGTCACTACACCTGTATACCTATACTGTACCATATACTCTACACCGTCACTACACCTCTGTATACCTGTACTGTACCATATACACTACACTGTCACTACACCTCCGTATACCTGTACTGTACCATATACACTACACGCTCACTACACCTCTGTATACCTGTACTGTACTATCTATATACACTACACTGTCACTACACCTGTATACCTATACTTTACTATATACTCTACACCGTCACTACACCTCTGTATACCTGTACTGTACCATATACTCTACACTGTCACTACACCTGTATACCTATACTGTACTATATACTCTACACCGTCACTACACCTCTGTATACCTGTACTGTACCATATACACTACACTGTCACTACACCTCCGTATACCTGTACTGTACCATATACATTACACGCTCACTACACCTCTGTATATCTGTACTGTACTATATACACTACACTGTCACTACATCTCTGTATACCTGTACTGTACCATATACTCTACACTGTCACTACACCTCTGTATACCTGTACTGTACCATATACTCCACTGTCACTACACCTCTGTATACCTGTACTGTACTATATACACTACACTGTCACTACACCTCTTTATACCTGTACTGTACCATATACTGCACTGTCACTACACCTCTGTATACCTGTACTGTACCATATACTCTACACTGTCACTACACCTGTATACCTGTACTGTACCATATACTCTACTGTCACTACACCTGTATACCTGTACTGTACCATATACACTACACTGTCACTACACCTCTGTATACCTGTAATGTACTATATACACTACACTGTCACTACACCTGTATACCTGTACTGTACCATATACACTACACTGTCACTACACCTGTTACACCTGTACTGTACCATATACTCTACACTGTCACTACACCTCTGTATACCTGTACTCTACCATATACTCTACACTGTCACTACACCTCTGTATACATGTACTGTACCATATACACTACACCTCTGTATACCTGTACTGTACCAATACACTACACCTCTGTATACCTGTACTGTAACCATATACACTACACCTCTGTATACCTGTACTGTACCATATACACTACACCTCTGTATACCTGTACTGTACCATATACACTACACCTCTGTATACCTGTACTGTACCATATACACTACACCTCTGTATACCTGTACTGTACCATACACACTACACCTGTTATACCTGTACTGTACCATATACTCTACACTGTCACTACACCTCTGTATACCTGTACTATACCATATACACTACACTGCCACTACACCTCTGTATACGTGTACTGTACCATATACACTACACTGTCACTACACCTGTTATACCTGTACTGTACCATATACGCTACACTGTCAATACACCTGTATACCTGTACTGTACTATATACACTACACTGTCACTACACCTCTGTATACCTGTACTGTACCATATACACTACACTGTCACTACACCTCTGTATACCTGTACTGTACCATATACTCTACACTGTCACTACACTCTGTATACCTGTACTGTACCATATACACTACACTATCACTACACCTGTATACCTGTACTGTACTATATACACTACACTGTCACCACAGCCTCCTGTATACCTGTACTGTACTATATACACTACACCTCTGTATACCTGTACTATACCATATACACTACACTGTCGCGACACCTCTGTATACCTGTACTGACCATATATACTACACTGTCACTACACCTGTTATACCTGTACTGTACCATATACACTACACTGTCACTACACCTGTACTATATACACTACACTGTCACCACAGCCTCCTGTATACCTGTACTGTACATATACACTACACCTCTGTATACCTGTACTATATCATATACACTACACTGTCACTACACCCCTGTATACCTGTACTGTACCATATACACTACACTGTCACTACACCTCTTTATACCTGTACTGTATCATATAATCTACACTGTCACTACACCTCTGTATACCTGTACTGTACCATATACTCTACACTGTTACTACACCTCTGTATACCTGTACTGTACCATATACTCTACACTGTCACTACACCTCTGTATACCTGTACTGTACTATATACACTACACTGTCACTACACCTCTGTATACCTGTACTGTACTATATACAATACACTGTCACTACATCTCTGTATACCTGTACTGTACTATATACACTACACTGTCACTACACCTGTTATACCTGTACTGTACTATATACTCCACTGTCACTACACCTGTACTATATACACTACACTGTCACCACAGCCTCCTGTATACCTGTACTGTACTATATACACTACACCTCTGTATACCTGTACTATATCATATACACTACACTGTCACTACACCCCTGTATACCTGTACTGTACCATATACACTACACTGTCACTACACCTCTGTATACCTGTACTGTACCATATACTCTACACTGTCACTACACCTCTGTATACCTGTACTGTACTACATACACTACACTGTCACTACACCTCTGTATACCTGTACTGTACCATATACTGCACTGTCACTACACCTCTGTATACCTGTACTGTACCATATACTCTACACTGTCACTACACCTGTATACCTGTACTGTACCATATACACTACACTGTCACTACACCTGTTATACCTGTACTGTACTATATACACTACACTGTCACTACACCTGTTATACCTGTATTGTACCATATACTCTACACTGTCACTACACCTCTGTATACCTGTACTGTACCATATACTCTACACTGTCACTACACCTCTGTATACCTGTACTGTACCATATACACTACACCTCTGTATACCTGTACTGTACCATATACTCTACACTGTCACTACATCTCTGTATAACTGTACTGTACCTTATACACTACACATCTGTATACCTGTACTATACCATATACACTACACTGTCACTACACCTCTGTATACCTGTACTGTACCATATACTCTACACTGTCACTACACCTCTGTATACCTGTACTGTACCATATACACTACACCCTGTATACCTGTACTGTACCATATACTCTACACTGTCACTACATCTCTGTATAACTGTACTGTACCTTATACACTACACATCTGTATACCTGTACTATACCATATACACTACACTGTCACTACAACTGTATACCTGTACTGTACCATATACACTACACTGTCACTACACCTGTTATACATGTACTGTACTATATACACTACACTGTCACTACACCTGTTATACCTGTACTGTACCATATACACTACACTGTCAATACACCTGTATACCTGTACTGTACTATATACACTACACTGTCACCACAGCCTCCTGTATACCTGTACTGTACTATATACACTACACCTCTGTATACCTGTACTATACCATATACACTACACTGTCACTACACCTCTGTATACCTGTACTGACCATATATACTACACTGTCACTACACCTGCTATACCTGTACTGTACCATATACACTACACTGTCACTACACCTGTTATACCTGTACTGTACTATATACACTACACTGTCACTACATCTCTGTATACCTGTACTGTACCATTTACACTACACTGTCACTACACCTCTGTATACCTGTACTGTACCATATACACTACACTGTCACTACACCTCTTTATACCTGTACTGTACCATATAGTCTACACTGTCACTACACCTCTGTATACCTGTACTGTACCATATACTCCACTGTCACTACACCTCTGTATACCTGTACTGTACCATATACACTACACTGTCACTACACCTCTGTATACCTGTGCTGTACTATATACACTACACTGTCACTACAACTGTATACCTGTACTGTACCATATACACTACACTGTCACTACACCTGTTATACCTGTACTGTACTATATACACTACACTGTCACTACACCTCTGTATACCTGTACTGTACCATATACACTACACTGTCACTACATCTCTGTATACCTGTACTGTACCATATACACTACACTGTCACTACACCTCTGTATACCTGTACTGTACCATATACTCCACTGTCACTACACCTCTGTATACCTGTACTGTACCATATACACTACACTGTCACTACACCTCTGTATACCTGTACTGTACTATATACACTACACTGTCACTACAACTGTATACCTGTACTGTACCATATACACTACACTGTCACTACACCTGTTATACCTGTACTGTACTATATACACTACACTGTCACTACACCTCTGTATACCTGTACTGTACCATATACACTACACTGTCACTACATCTCTGTATACCTGTACTGTACCATATACACTACACTGTCACTACACCTCTGTATACCTGTACTGTACCATATACACTACACCTCTGTATACCTGTACTGTACCATATACACTACACTGTCACTACACCTTTTATACCTGTACTGTACTATATACACTACACTGTCACTACACCTCTGTATACCTGTACTGTACCATATACACTACACTGTCACTACATCTCTGTATACCTGTACTGTACCATATACACTACACTGTCACTACACCTGTTATACCTGTACTGTACTATATACACTACACTGTCACTACACCTGTTATACCTGTACTGTACTATATACACTACACTGTCACTACACCTCTGTATACCTGTACTGTACCATATACTGCACTGTCACTACACCTCTGTATACCTGTACTGTACCATATACACTACACTGTCACTACACCTCTGTATACCTGTACTGTACCATATACACTACACTGTCACTACACCTCTGTATACCTGTACTGTACCATATACACTACACTGTCACTACACCTGTTATACCTGTACTGTACCATATACACTACACTGTCACTACACCTCTGTATACCTGTACTGTACCATATACACTACACTGTCACTACACCTCTGTATACCTGTACTGTACCATATACTCTGCACCATCACCACAGCCTTCTGTATACCTGTACTGTACCATATATACTACACTGTCACTACACCTCTGTATACCTTTACTGTACCATATACACTACACTGTCACTACACCTCTGTATACCTGTACTGTACCATATACATTACACCTCTGTATACCTGTACTGTACCATATACACTACACTGTCACTACACCTCTGTATACCTGTACTGTACCATATACACTACACTGTCACTACACCTCTGTATACCTGTACTGTACCATATACTCTGCACCATCACCACAGCCTTCTGTATACCTGTACTGACCCTGTGCCCCTTGTCTTTCCAGTACATGGGCTGTGTGGAGGTTCTGCAGTCTATGCGGGCTCTGGACTTCAGTACTCGGACCCAAGTCACACGGTAAGAGACACTGGTCATGTGACTGGGGGGAGGTCAGATGACGTGAGCTATACTGAGTGAGTAATATCTGCCTGTCTGTCTGCACAGAGAAGCCATCAGTCTGGTGTCCGATGCTGTGCCCGGAGCTAAGGGGGCGCTCCGAAGACGAAAGGTGAGGACAGAGTGTACGGACTATGTCACAGTCACCATAGGGATGCAGTGCTGCTATCCACTGAACAGTCGTCTGTCTTATATGAACTATTAATCCCTGTTATCAGCCAGTGTAGATTGGCAAGAGGAGGTATATGTCTATCCTACAATCAGCCCCCCCCCCCCCGGGGGGGGGGGAAAAAAGAGGGAAAAAGATTTTTTCCCCCCCCCTCCCGCCGCCCCCCCCCCCCCCGTGGTTGGTGGTTAAAAATAGATAAAAATTTGTGGTTCCCGCCTCCTCTCCCCGTCCCCTGTCCTACAGTCGGCCTCTCCTCTCCTGACACGGCTGATAACAGATAGTAATAGATTGTATTCCCCTGTCCTACAGTCGGCCTCTCTCCTCCTGACGTGGCTGATAACAGATAGTAATAGATTGTATTCCCCTGTCCTACAGTCGGCCTCTCTCCTCCTGACGTGGCTGATAACAGATAGTAATAGATTGTATTCCCCTGTCCTACAGTCGGCCTCTCCTCTCCTGACGTGGCTGATAACAGATAGTAATAGATTGTATTCCCCTGTCCTACAGTCGGCCTCTCCTCCCCTGACATGGCTGATAACAGATAGTAATAGATTATATTCCCCTGTCCTACAGTCGGCCTCTCCTCTCCTGACATGGCTGATAACAGATAGTAATAGATTGTATTCCCCTGTCCTACAGTCGGCCTCTCCTCTCCTGGCGTGGCTGATAACAGAGAATAATCCCAGATTGTATCCCCTGTCCTACAGTCGGCCTCTCCTCTCCTGACGTGGCTGATAACAGATAGTAATAGATTGTATTCCCCTGTCCTACAGTCGGCCTCTCCCCTCCTGACGTGCCTGATAACAGATAGTAATAGATTGTATTCCCCTGTCCTACAGTCGGCCTCTCCTCTCCTGACATGGCTGATAACAGATAGTAATAGATTGTATTCCCCTGTCCTACAGTCGGCCTCTCCCCTCCTGACGTGGCTGATAACAGATAGTAATAGATTGTATTCCCCTGTCCTACAGTCAGCCTCTCCCCTCCTGACATGGCTGATAACAGATAGTAATAGATTGTATTCCCCAGTCCTACAGTCGGCCTCTCCCCTCCTGACGTGCCTGATAACAGATAGTAATAGATTGTATTCCCCTGTCCTACAGTCGGTCTCTCCCCTCCTGACATGGCTGATAACAGATAGTAATAGATTGTATTCCCCTGTCCTACAGTGGCCTCTCCTCTCCTGACGTGGCTGATAACAGATAGTAATAGATTGTATTCCCCTGTCCTACAGTCGGCCTCTCCTCTCCTGACGTGGCTGATAACAGATAGTAATAGATTGTATTCCCCTGTCCTACAGTCAGCCTCTCCTCTCCTGACGTGGCTGATAACAGATAGTAATAGATTGTATTCCCCTGTCCTACAGTCGGCCTCTCCTCTCCTGACATGGCTGATAACAGAGAGTAATAGATTGTATTCCCCTGTCCTACAGTCGGCCTCTCCTCTCCTGACGTGGCTGATAACAGATAGTAATAGATTGTATTCCCCTGTCCTACAGTCGGCCTCTCCCCTCCTGACATGGCTGATAACAGATAGTAATAGATTGTATTCCCCTGTCCTACAGTCGGCCTCTCCCCTCCTGACGTGGCTGATAACAGATAGTAATAGATTGTATTCCTCTGTCCTACAGTCGGCCTCTCCCCTCCTGACATGGATGATAACAGATAGTAATAGATTGTATTCCCCTGTCCTACAGTCGGCCTCTCACCTCCTGACATGGCTGATAACAGATAGTAATAGATTGTATTCCCCTGTCCTACAGTCGGCCTCTCCTCTCCTGACGTGGCTGATAACAAATAGTAATAGATTGTATTCCCCTGTCCTACAGTCGGCCTCTCCTCTCCTGACATGGCTGATAACAGATAGTAATAGATTGTATTCCCCTGTCCTACAGTCGGCCTCTCCCCTCCTGACGTGGCTGATAACAGATAGTAATAGATTGTATTCCCCTGTCCTACAGTCAGCCTCTCCCCTCCTGACGTGGCTGTTAACAGATAGTAATAGATTGTATTCCCCTGTCCTACAGTCGGCCTCTCCCCTCCTGACGTGGCTGATAACAGATAGTAATAGATTGTATTCCCCTGTCCTACAGTCGGCCTCTCCCCTCCTGACATGGCTGATAACAGATAGTAATAGATTGTATTCCCCTGTCCTACAGTCGGCCTCTCCTCTCCTGACATGGCTGATAACAGATAGTAATAGATTGTATTCCCCTGTCCTACAGTCGGCCGCTCCTCTTATACTGTAGGGTGCGGGGCCCTGTATGATGTGACTGATATCGGCCGCTCCTCTTATACTGTAGGGTGCGGGGCCCTGTATGATGTGACTGATATCGGCCGCTCCTCTTATACTGTAGGGTGCGGCCCCTGTATGATGTGACTGATATCGGCCGCTCCTCTTATACTGTAGGGTGCGGCCCCTGTATGATGTGACTGATATCGGCCGCTCCTCTTATACTGTAGGGTGCGGGGCCCCTGTATGATGTGACTGATATCGGCCGCTCCTCTTATACTGTAGGGTGCGGGCCCCTGTATGATGTGACTGATATCGGCCGCTCCTCTTATACTGTAGGGTGCGGGGCCCCTGTATGATGTGACTGATATCGGCCGCTCCTCTTATACTGTAGGGTGCGGCCCCTGTATGATGTGACTGATATCGGCCGCTCCTCTTATACTGTAGGGTGCGGGCCCTGTATGGTGTGACTGATATCGGCCGCTCCTCTTATACTGTAGGGTGCGGGGCCCTGTATGATGTGACTGATATCAGCCGCTCCTCTTATACTGTAGGGTGCGGGCCCCTGTATGGTGTGACTGATATCGGCCGCTCCTCTTATACTGTAGGGTGCGGCCCCTGTATGATGTGACTGATATCGGCCGCTCCTCTTATACTGTAGGGTGCGGGCCCCTGTATGATGTGACTGATATCGGCCGCTCCTCTTATACTGTAGGGTGCGGGCCCTGTATGATGTGACTGATATCGGCCGCTCCTCTTATACTGTAGGGTGCGGGGCCCTGTATGATGTGACTGATATCGGCCGCTCCTCTTATACTGTAGGGTGCGGGCCCCTGTATGATGTGACTGATATCGGCCGCTCCTCTTATACTGTAGGGTGCGGGCCCCTGTATGATGTGACTGATATCGGCCGCTCCTCTTATACTGTAGGGTGCGGCCCCTGTATGATGTGACTGATATCGGCCGCTCCTCTTATACTGTAGGGTGCGGGCCCCTGTATGATGTGACTGATATCGGCCGCTCCTCTTATACTGTAGGGTGCGGGCCCTGTATGATGTGACTGATATCGGCCGCTCCTCTTATACTGTAGGGTGCGGGGCCCCTGTATGATGTGACTGATATCGGCCGCTCCTCTTATACTGTAGGGTGCGGGCCCTGTATGATGTGACTGATATCGGCCGCTCCTCTTATACTGTAGGGTGCGGGGCCCCTGTATGATGTGACTGATATCGGCCGCTCCTCTTATACTGTAGGGTGCGGGGCCCCTGTATGATGTGACTGATATCGGCCGCTCCTCTTATACTGTAGGGTGCGGGGCCCCTGTATGATGTGACTGATATCGGCCGCTCCTCTTATACTGTAGGGTGCGGGGCCCTGTATGATGTGACTGATATCGGCCGCTCCTCTTATACTGTAGGGTGCGGGGCCCTGTATGATGTGACTGATATCGGCCGCTCCTCTTATACTGTAGGGTGCGCCCGAGAGGACACGGCCCCCTTAACTGAGGGTGCGGGCCCTGTATGATGTGACTGATATCGGCCGCTCCTCTTATACTGTAGGGTGCGGGCCCCTGTATGATGTGACTGATATCGGCCGCTCCTCTTATACTGTAGGGTGCGGGGCCCTGTATGATGTGACTGATATCGGCCGCTCCTCTTATACTGTAGGGTGCGGGGCCCTGTATGATGTGACTGATATCGGCCGCTCCTCTTATACTGTAGGGTGCGGCCCCTGTATGATGTGACTGATATCGGCCGCTCCTCTTATACTGTAGGGTGCGGGGCCCCTGTATGATGTGACTGATATCGGCCGCTCCTCTTATACTGTAGGGTGCGGGCCCCTGTATGATGTGACTGATATCGGCCGCTCCTCTTATACTGTAGGGTGCGGGCCCCTGTATGATGTGACTGATATCGGCCGCTCCTCTTATACTGTGGGGTGCGGGGCCCTGTATGATGTGACTGATATCGGCCGCTCCTCTTATACTGTAGGGTGCGGGGCCCCTGTATGATGTGACTGATATCGGCCGCTCCTCTTATACTGTAGGGTGCGGGGCCCCTGTATGATGTGACTGATATCGGCCGCTCCTCTTATACTGTAGGGTGCGGGCCCTGTATGATGTGACTGATATCGGCCGCTCCTCTTATACTGTAGGGTGCGGGCCCTGTATGATGTGACTGATATCGGCCGCTCCTCTTATACTGTAGGGTGCGGGGCCCTGTATGATGTGACTGATATCGGCCGCTCCTCTTATACTGTAGGGTGCGGGGCCCTGTATGATGTGACTGATATCGGCCGCTCCTCTTATACTGTAGGGTGCGGCCCCTGTATGATGTGACTGATATCGGCCGCTCCTCTTATACTGTAGGGTGCGGGCCCCTGTATGATGTGACTGATATCGGCCGCTCCTCTTATACTGTAGGGTGCGGGGCCCTGTATGATGTGACTGATATCGGCCGCTCCTCTTATACTGTAGGGTGCGGGCCCTGTATGATGTGACTGATATCGGCCGCTCCTCTTATACTGTAGGGTGCGGGGCCCCTGTATGATGTGACTGATATCGGCCGCTCCTCTTATACTGTAGGGTGCGGGGCCCCTGTATGATGTGACTGATATCGGCCGCTCCTCTTATACTGTAGGGTGCGGGGCCCCTGTATGATGTGACTGATATCGGCCGCTCCTCTTATACTGTAGGGTGCGGGCCCTGTATGATGTGACTGATATCGGCCGCTCCTCTTATACTGTAGGGTGCGGGCCCCTGTATGATGTGACTGATATCGGCCGCTCCTCTTATACTGTAGGGTGCGGGCCCTGTATGATGTGACTGATATCGGCCGCTCCTCTTATACTGTAGGGTGCGGGCCCTGTATGATGTGACTGATATCGGCCGCTCCTCTTATACTGTAGGGTGCGGGCCCCTGTATGATGTGACTGATATCGGCCGCTCCTCTTATACTGTAGGGTGCGGGGCCCTGTATGATGTGACTGATATCGGCCGCTCCTCTTATACTGTAGGGTGCGGGGCCCCTGTATGATGTGACTGATATCGGCCGCTCCTCTTATACTGTAGGGTGCGGCCCCTGTATGATGTGACTGATATCGGCCGCTCCTCTTATACTGTAGGGTGCGGCCCTGTATGATGTGACTGATATCGGCCGCTCCTCTTATACTGTAGGGTGCGGGCCCTGTATGATGTGACTGATATCGGCCGCTCCTCTTATACTGTAGGGTGCGGGGCCCTGTATGATGTGACTGATATCGGCCGCTCCTCTTATACTGTAGGGTGCGGGGCCCCTGTATGATGTGACTGATATCGGCCGCTCCTCTTATACTGTAGGGTGCGGGGCCCTGTATGATGTGACTGATATCGGCCGCTCCTCTTATACTGTAGGGTGCGGCCCCTGTATGATGTGACTGATATCGGCCGCTCCTCTTATACTGTAGGGTGCGGGGCCCTGTATGATGTGACTGATATCGGCCGCTCCTCTTATACTGTAGGGTGCGGGGCCCTGTATGATGTGACTGATATCGGCCGCTCCTCTTATACTGTAGGGTGCCGGGCCCTGTATGATGTGACTGATATCGGCCGCTCCTCTTATACTGTAGGGTGCGGGGCCCCTGTATGATGTGACTGATATCGGCCGCTCCTCTTATACTGTAGGGTGCGGGGCCCTGTATGATGTGACTGATATCGGCCGCTCCTCTTATACTGTAGGGTGCGGGCCCTGTATGATGTGACTGATATCGGCCGCTCCTCTTATACTGTAGGGTGCGGGCCCCTGTATGATGTGACTGATATCGGCCGCTCCTCTTATACTGTAGGGTGCGGGGCCCTGTATGATGTGACTGATATCGGCCGCTCCTCTTATACTGTAGGGTGCGGGCCCTGTATGATGTGACTGATATCGGCCGCTCCTCTTATACTGTAGGGTGCGGGGCCCTGTATGATGTGACTGATATCGGCCGCTCCTCTTATACTGTAGGGTGCGGGGCCCTGTATGATGTGACTGATATCGGCCGCTCCTCTTATACTGTAGGGTGCGGGGCCCCTGTATGATGTGACTGATATCGGCCGCTCCTCTTATACTGTAGGGTGCGGGGCCCTGTATGATGTGACTGATATCGGCCGCTCCTCTTATACTGTAGGGTGCGGGCCCTGTATGATGTGACTGATATCGGCCGCTCCTCTTATACTGTAGGGTGCGGGGCCCCTGTATGATGTGACTGATATCGGCCGCTCCTCTTATACTGTAGGGTGCGGGGCCCCTGTATGATGTGACTGATATCGGCCGCTCCTCTTATACTGTAGGGTGCGGGGCCCCTGTATGATGTGACTGATATCGGCCGCTCCTCTTATACTGTAGGGTGCGGGGCCCTGTATGATGTGACTGATATCGGCCGCTCCTCTTATACTGTAGGGTGCGGGGCCCTGTATGATGTGACTGATATCGGCCGCTCCTCTTATACTGTAGGGTGCGGGGCCCCTGTATGATGTGACTGATATCGGCCGCTCCTCTTATACTGTAGGGTGCGGGGCCCTGTATGATGTGACTGATATCGGCCGCTCCTCTTATACTGTAGGGTGCGGGCCCTGTATGATGTGACTGATATCGGCCGCTCCTCTTATACTGTAGGGTGCGGGCCCCTGTATGATGTGACTGATATCGGCCGCTCCTCTTATACTGTAGGGTGCGGGGCCCTGTATGATGTGACTGATATCGGCCGCTCCTCTTATACTGTAGGGTGCGGGGCCCTGTATGATGTGACTGATATCGGCCGCTCCTCTTATACTGTAGGGTGCGGGCCCCTGTATGATGTGACTGATATCGGCCGCTCCTCTTATACTGTAGGGTGCCCGGGGCCCTGTATGATGTGACTGATATCGGCCGCTCCTCTTATACTGTAGGGTGCGGGCCCCTGTATGATGTGACTGATATCGGCCGCTCCTCTTATACTGTAGGGTGCGGGGCCCCTGTATGATGTGACTGATATCGGCCGCTCCTCTTATACTGTAGGGTGCGGGCCCTGTATGATGTGACTGATATCGGCCGCTCCTCTTATACTGTAGGGTGCGGGGCCCCTGTATGATGTGACTGATATCGGCCGCTCCTCTTATACTGTAGGGTGCGGGCCCCTGTATGATGTGACTGATATCGGCCGCTCCTCTTATACTGTAGGGTGCGGGGCCCTGTATGATGTGACTGATATCGGCCGCTCCTCTTATACTGTAGGGTGCGGGGCCCTGTATGATGTGACTGATATCGGCCGCTCCTCTTATACTGTAGGGTGCGGGGCCCCTGTATGATGTGACTGATATCGGCCGCTCCTCTTATACTGTAGGGTGCGGGCCCCTGTATGATGTGACTGATATCGGCCGCTCCTCTTATACTGTAGGGTGCGGGGCCCTGTATGATGTGACTGATATCGGCCGCTCCTCTTATACTGTAGGGTGCGGGCCCTGTATGATGTGACTGATATCGGCCGCTCCTCTTATACTGTAGGGTGCGGCCCCTGTATGATGTGACTGATATCGGCCGCTCCTCTTATACTGTAGGGTGCGGGGCCCTGTATGATGTGACTGATATCGGCCGCTCCTCTTATACTGTAGGGTGCGGGCCCCTGTATGATGTGACTGATATCGGCCGCTCCTCTTATACTGTAGGGTGCGGGCCCCTGTATGATGTGACTGATATCGGCCGCTCCTCTTATACTGTAGGGTGCGGGCCCTGTATGATGTGACTGATATCGGCCGCTCCTCTTATACTGTAGGGTGCGGCCCCTGTATGATGTGACTGATATCGGCCGCTCCTCTTATACTGTAGGGTGCGGGGCCCTGTATGATGTGACTGATATCGGCCGCTCCTCTTATACTGTAGGGTGCGGGGCCCTGTATGATGTGACTGATATCGGCCGCTCCTCTTATACTGTAGGGTGCGGGCCCTGTATGATGTGACTGATATCGGCCGCTCCTCTTATACTGTAGGGTGCGGGCCCTGTATGATGTGACTGATATCGGCCGCTCCTCTTATACTGTAGGGTGCGGGGCCCCTGTATGATGTGACTGATATCGGCCGCTCCTCTTATACTGTAGGGTGCGGGGCCCTGTATGATGTGACTGATATCGGCCGCTCCTCTTATACTGTAGGGTGCGGGCCCTGTATGATGTGACTGATATCGGCCGCTCCTCTTATACTGTAGGGTGCGGGCCCTGTATGATGTGACTGATATCGGCCGCTCCTCTTATACTGTAGGGTGCCGGGCCCTGTATGATGTGACTGATATCGGCCGCTCCTCTTATACTGTAGGGTGCGGGCCCCTGTATGATGTGACTGATATCGGCCGCTCCTCTTATACTGTAGGGTGCGGTGCGGGGCCCCTGTATGATGTGACTGATATCGGCCGCTCCTCTTATACTGTAGGGTGCGGGGCCCTGTATGATGTGACTGATATCGGCCGCTCCTCTTATACTGTAGGGTGCGGGCCCTGTATGATGTGACTGATATCGGCCGCTCCTCTTATACTGTAGGGTGCCGGGCCCCTGTATGATGTGACTGATATCGGCCGCTCCTCTTATACTGTAGGGTGCGGGGCCCTGTATGATGTGACTGATATCGGCCGCTCCTCTTATACTGTAGGGTGCGGGGCCCTGTATGATGTGACTGATATCGGCCGCTCCTCTTATACTGTAGGGTGCGGGGCCCTGTATGATGTGACTGATATCGGCCGCTCCTCTTATACTGTAGGGTGCGGGCCCTGTATGATGTGACTGATATCGGCCGCTCCTCTTATACTGTAGGGTGCGGCCCCTGTATGATGTGACTGATATCGGCCGCTCCTCTTATACTGTAGGGTGCGGGGCCCTGTATGATGTGACTGATATCGGCCGCTCCTCTTATACTGTAGGGTGCGGGGCCCCTGTATGATGTGACTGATATCGGCCGCTCCTCTTATACTGTAGGGTGCGGGCCCCTGTATGATGTGACTGATATCGGCCGCTCCTCTTATACTGTAGGGTGCGGGGCCCTGTATGATGTGACTGATATCGGCCGCTCCTCTTATACTGTAGGGTGCGGGGCCCCTGTATGATGTGACTGATATCGGCCGCTCCTCTTATACTGTAGGGTGCGGGGCCCTGTATGATGTGACTGATATCGGCCGCTCCTCTTATACTGTAGGGTGCGGGGCCCTGTATGATGTGACTGATATCGGCCGCTCCTCTTATACTGTAGGGTGCGGCCCCTGTATGATGTGACTGATATCGGCCGCTCCTCTTATACTGTAGGGTGCGGGCCCCTGTATGATGTGACTGATATCGGCCGCTCCTCTTATACTGTAGGGTGCGGGGCCCTGTATGATGTGACTGATATCGGCCGCTCCTCTTATACTGTAGGGTGCGGGGCCCCTGTATGATGTGACTGATATCGGCCGCTCCTCTTATACTGTAGGGTGCGGGGCCCTGTATGATGTGACTGATATCGGCCGCTCCTCTTATACTGTAGGGTGCGGGGCCCTGTATGATGTGACTGATATCGGCCGCTCCTCTTATACTGTAGGGTGCGGGCCCTGTATGATGTGACTGATATCGGCCGCTCCTCTTATACTGTAGGGTGCGGGCCCTGTATGATGTGACTGATATCGGCCGCTCCTCTTATACTGTAGGGTGCGGGGCCCCTGTATGGTGTGACTGATATCGGCCGCTCCTCTTATACTGTAGGGTGCGGGGCCCCTGTATGATGTGACTGATATCGGCCGCTCCTCTTATACTGTAGGGTGCGGGGCCCTGTATGATGTGACTGATATCGGCCGCTCCTCTTATACTGTAGGGTGCCGGGCCCTGTATGATGTGACTGATATCGGCCGCTCCTCTTATACTGTAGGGTGCGGGCCCCTGTATGATGTGACTGATATCGGCCGCTCCTCTTATACTGTAGGGTGCGGGCCCCTGTATGATGTGACTGATATCGGCCGCTCCTCTTATACTGTAGGGTGCGGGGCCCTGTATGATGTGACTGATATCGGCCGCTCCTCTTATACTGTAGGGTGCGGGGCCCCTGTATGATGTGACTGATATCGGCCGCTCCTCTTATACTGTAGGGTGCGGGGCCCTGTATGATGTGACTGATATCGGCCGCTCCTCTTATACTGTAGGGTGCGGCCCCTGTATGATGTGACTGATATCGGCCGCTCCTCTTATACTGTAGGGTGCGGGGCCCTGTATGATGTGACTGATATCGGCCGCTCCTCTTATACTGTAGGGTGCGGGGCCCTGTATGATGTGACTGATATCGGCCGCTCCTCTTATACTGTAGGGTGCGGGGCCCCTGTATGATGTGACTGATATCGGCCGCTCCTCTTATACTGTAGGGTGCGGGCCCTGTATGATGTGACTGATATCGGCCGCTCCTCTTATACTGTAGGGTGCGGGGCCCTGTATGATGTGACTGATATCGGCCGCTCCTCTTATACTGTAGGGTGCGGGCCCCTGTATGATGTGACTGATATCGGCCGCTCCTCTTATACTGTAGGGTGCGGGCCCTGTATGATGTGACTGATATCGGCCGCTCCTCTTATACTGTAGGGTGCGGGGCCCTGTATGATGTGACTGATATCGGCCGCTCCTCTTATACTGTAGGGTGCGGGGCCCCTGTATGATGTGACTGATATCGGCCGCTCCTCTTATACTGTAGGGTGCGGCCCCTGTATGATGTGACTGATATCGGCCGCTCCTCTTATACTGTAGGGTGCGGGGCCCTGTATGATGTGACTGATATCGGCCGCTCCTCTTATACTGTAGGGTGCGGGGCCCCTGTATGATGTGACTGATATCGGCCGCTCCTCTTATACTGTAGGGTGCGGGCCCTGTATGATGTGACTGATATCGGCCGCTCCTCTTATACTGTAGGGTGCGGGGCCCTGTATGATGTGACTGATATCGGCCGCTCCTCTTATACTGTAGGGTGCGGGGCCCCTGTATGATGTGACTGATATCGGCCGCTCCTCTTATACTGTAGGGTGCGGGGCCCTGTATGATGTGACTGATATCGGCCGCTCCTCTTATACTGTAGGGTGCGGGGCCCTGTATGATGTGACTGATATCGGCCGCTCCTCTTATACTGTAGGGTGCGGGCCCCTGTATGATGTGACTGATATCGGCCGCTCCTCTTATACTGTAGGGTGCGGGCCCTGTATGATGTGACTGATATCGGCCGCTCCTCTTATACTGTAGGGTGCGGGGCCCTGTATGATGTGACTGATATCGGCCGCTCCTCTTATACTGTAGGGTGCGGGGCCCTGTATGATGTGACTGATATCGGCCGCTCCTCTTATACTGTAGGGTGCGGGCCCTGTATGATGTGACTGATATCGGCCGCTCCTCTTATACTGTAGGGTGCGGGGCCCCTGTATGATGTGACTGATATCGGCCGCTCCTCTTATACTGTAGGGTGCGGGCCCCTGTATGATGTGACTGATATCGGCCGCTCCTCTTATACTGTAGGGTGCGGGCCCTGTATGATGTGACTGATATCGGCCGCTCCTCTTATACTGTAGGGTGCGGGGCCCCTGTATGATGTGACTGATATCGGCCGCTCCTCTTATACTGTAGGGTGCGGGGCCCCTGTATGATGTGACTGATATCGGCCGCTCCTCTTATACTGTAGGGTGCGGGGCCCTGTATGATGTGACTGATATCGGCCGCTCCTCTTATACTGTAGGGTGCGGGCCCCTGTATGATGTGACTGATATCGGCCGCTCCTCTTATACTGTAGGGTGCGGGGCCCTGTATGATGTGACTGATATCGGCCGCTCCTCTTATACTGTAGGGTGCGGGCCCTGTATGATGTGACTGATATCGGCCGCTCCTCTTATACTGTAGGGTGCGGGCCCTGTATGATGTGACTGATATCGGCCGCTCCTCTTATACTGTAGGGTGCGGGCCCTGTATGATGTGACTGATATCGGCCGCTCCTCTTATACTGTAGGGTGCGGGGCCCTGTATGATGTGACTGATATCGGCCGCTCCTCTTATACTGTAGGGTGCGGGCCCCTGTATGATGTGACTGATATCGGCCGCTCCTCTTATACTGTAGGGTGCGGGCCCTGTATGATGTGACTGATATCGGCCGCTCCTCTTATACTGTAGGGTGCGGGCCCCTGTATGATGTGACTGATATCGGCCGCTCCTCTTATACTGTAGGGTGCGGGGCCCCTGTATGATGTGACTGATATCGGCCGCTCCTCTTATACTGTAGGGTGCGGGCCCCTGTATGATGTGACTGATATCGGCCGCTCCTCTTATACTGTAGGGTGCGGGGCCCTGTATGATGTGACTGATATCGGCCGCTCCTCTTATACTGTAGGGTGCGGGCCCTGTATGATGTGACTGATATCGGCCGCTCCTCTTATACTGTAGGGTGCGGGGCCCTGTATGATGTGACTGATATCGGCCGCTCCTCTTATACTGTAGGGTGCGGGGCCCTGTATGATGTGACTGATATCGGCCGCTCCTCTTATACTGTAGGGTGCGGGGCCCCTGTATGATGTGACTGATATCGGCCGCTCCTCTTATACTGTAGGGTGCGGGGCCCTGTATGATGTGACTGATATCGGCCGCTCCTCTTATACTGTAGGGTGCGGGCCCCTGTATGATGTGACTGATATCGGCCGCTCCTCTTATACTGTAGGGTGCGGGGCCCTGTATGATGTGACTGATATCGGCCGCTCCTCTTATACTGTAGGGTGCGGGGCCCCTGTATGATGTGACTGATATCGGCCGCTCCTCTTATACTGTAGGGTGCGGGGCCCTGTATGATGTGACTGATATCGGCCGCTCCTCTTATACTGTAGGGTGCGGCCCCTGTATGATGTGACTGATATCGGCCGCTCCTCTTATACTGTAGGGTGCGGGGCCCTGTATGATGTGACTGATATCGGCCGCTCCTCTTATACTGTAGGGTGCGGGGCCCTGTATGATGTGACTGATATCGGCCGCTCCTCTTATACTGTAGGGTGCGGGGCCCTGTATGATGTGACTGATATCGGCCGCTCCTCTTATACTGTAGGGTGCGGGGCCCTGTATGATGTGACTGATATCGGCCGCTCCTCTTATACTGTAGGGTGCGGGGCCCCTGTATGATGTGACTGATATCGGCCGCTCCTCTTATACTGTAGGGTGCGGGCCCTGTATGATGTGACTGATATCGGCCGCTCCTCTTATACTGTAGGGTGCGGGCCCTGTATGATGTGACTGATATCGGCCGCTCCTCTTATACTGTAGGGTGCGGGGCCCCTGTATGATGTGACTGATATCGGCCGCTCCTCTTATACTGTAGGGTGCGGGCCCTGTATGATGTGACTGATATCGGCCGCTCCTCTTATACTGTAGGGTGCGGGCCCTGTATGATGTGACTGATATCGGCCGCTCCTCTTATACTGTAGGGTGCGGGGCCCTGTATGATGTGACTGATATCGGCCGCTCCTCTTATACTGTAGGGTGCGGGGCCCCTGTATGATGT
The DNA here is from genome assembly GCA_947044405.1 of Leptodactylus fallax. Taxonomy (NCBI): domain Eukaryota; kingdom Metazoa; phylum Chordata; class Amphibia; order Anura; family Leptodactylidae; genus Leptodactylus; species Leptodactylus fallax. The sequence goes on from CAMRHE010001026.1 coordinate 93,259, forward strand.
GACTGATATCGGCCGCTCCTCTTATACTGTAGGGTGCGGCCCCTGTATGATGTGACTGATATCGGCCGCTCCTCTTATACTGTAGGGTGCGGCCCCTGTATGATGTGACTGATATCGGCCGCTCCTCTTATACTGTAGGGTGCGGGGCCCTGTATGATGTGACTGATATCGGCCGCTCCTCTTATACTGTAGGGTGCGGGCCCTGTATGATGTGACTGATATCGGCCGCTCCTCTTATACTGTAGGGTGCGGGGCCCTGTATGATGTGACTGATATCGGCCGCTCCTCTTATACTGTAGGGTGCGGGGCCCTGTATGATGTGACTGATATCGGCCGCTCCTCTTATACTGTAGGGTGCGGGCCCTGTATGATGTGACTGATATCGGCCGCTCCTCTTATACTGTAGGGTGCGGGGCCCTGTATGATGTGACTGATATCGGCCGCTCCTCTTATACTGTAGGGTGCGGGGCCCTGTATGATGTGACTGATATCGGCCGCTCCTCTTATACTGTAGGGTGCGGGCCCTGTATGATGTGACTGATATCGGCCGCTCCTCTTATACTGTAGGGTGCGGGGCCCCTGTATGATGTGACTGATATCGGCCGCTCCTCTTATACTGTAGGGTGCGGGGCCCCTGTATGATGTGACTGATATCGGCCGCTCCTCTTATACTGTAGGGTGCGGGCCCTGTATGATGTGACTGATATCGGCCGCTCCTCTTATACTGTAGGGTGCGGGGCCCTGTATGATGTGACTGATATCGGCCGCTCCTCTTATACTGTAGGGTGCGGGCCCCTGTATGATGTGACTGATATCGGCCGCTCCTCTTATACTGTAGGGTGCGGGGCCCCTGTATGATGTGACTGATATCGGCCGCTCCTCTTATACTGTAGGGTGCGGGCCCCTGTATGATGTGACTGATATCGGCCGCTCCTCTTATACTGTAGGGTGCGGCCCTGTATGATGTGACTGATATCGGCCGCTCCTCTTATACTGTAGGGTGCGGGGCCCTGTATGATGTGACTGATATCGGCCGCTCCTCTTATACTGTAGGGTGCGGGCCCTGTATGATGTGACTGATATCGGCCGCTCCTCTTATACTGTAGGGTGCGGGGCCCCTGTATGATGTGACTGATATCGGCCGCTCCTCTTATACTGTAGGGTGCGGGCCCTGTATGATGTGACTGATATCGGCCGCTCCTCTTATACTGTAGGGTGCGGGGCCCTGTATGATGTGACTGATATCGGCCGCTCCTCTTATACTGTAGGGTGCGGGCCCTGTATGATGTGACTGATATCGGCCGCTCCTCTTATACTGTAGGGTGCGGGCCCTGTATGATGTGACTGATATCGGCCGCTCCTCTTATACTGTAGGGTGCGGGCCCTGTATGATGTGACTGATATCGGCCGCTCCTCTTATACTGTAGGGTGCGGGCCCTGTATGATGTGACTGATATCGGCCGCTCCTCTTATACTGTAGGGTGCGGGGCCCTGTATGATGTGACTGATATCGGCCGCTCCTCTTATACTGTAGGGTGCGGGCCCCTGTATGATGTGACTGATATCGGCCGCTCCTCTTATACTGTAGGGTGCGGGCCCCTGTATGATGTGACTGATATCGGCCGCTCCTCTTATACTGTAGGGTGCGGGGCCCTGTATGATGTGACTGATATCGGCCGCTCCTCTTATACTGTAGGGTGCGGGCCCCTGTATGATGTGACTGATATCGGCCGCTCCTCTTATACTGTAGGGTGCGGGCCCCTGTATGATGTGACTGATATCGGCCGCTCCTCTTATACTGTAGGGTGCGGGGCCCTGTATGATGTGACTGATATCGGCCGCTCCTCTTATACTGTAGGGTGCGGGGCCCTGTATGATGTGACTCCCCCCGATATCGGCCGCTCCTCTTATACTGTAGGGTGCGGCCCCTGTATGATGTGACTGATATCGGCCGCTCCTCTTATACTGTAGGGTGCCGGGCCCCTGTATGATGTGACTGATATCGGCCGCTCCTCTTATACTGTAGGTGTGCGGGCCCCTGTATGATGTGACTGATATCGGCCGCTCCTCTTATACTGTAGGGTGCGGGGCCCCTGTATGATGTGACTGATATCGGCCGCTCCTCTTATACTGTAGGGTGCGGGGCCCTGTATGATGTGACTGATATCGGCCGCTCCTCTTATACTGTAGGGTGCGGGGCCCTGTATGATGTGACTGATATCGGCCGCTCCTCTTATACTGTAGGGTGCGGGGCCCTGTATGATGTGACTCATTTCTGGTGTTAGTCGTCTGTCCTCGGGGGTATTGATCAGTGGGGTCTGGTATTGGGGTGAGGGGTGATCAGGGTAATGGAGTGTCTGGTGTTAATGATCGCTCTGGTTTCCTCCTCAGACCGGGGGCCGCTCTCTGAACTCAATCCTGGGGAAATGTAACCTGAAGTTTGCAGGCATGCCCATCACACTGACTGTCTCCACCAGCAGCCTGAACCTCATGGCGTCTGACTGCAAGCAGGTGAGGGGGCGGAGCCAGGGCCGCGGCACCAATAATACAGACCTGGTGTATAATTATATAGGTTTATATACTGATAAATATATATATAGCTATAGCTGAAACCAGAAGTTTCCATCACTATATATATATATATATATATATATATAGACAGATATTTTTCTGTTTTTCTCATTATGTGACATGAAATCAGAATAAACCTTTCCCATTTTAGGACAATTAGGATTACCAAAATTATTTTTATTTGCCAAATGCCAGAATAATGAGAATTTTTTAAGGCATTTTATTACTTTCAAAAGTTTCCATACACTAAGCTACTTTGCCTTTAAACAATTTGGGCCAGCCCATATGATGATGTCATGTCTTTGGAAGCTTCTGATGTCTTATTGGCAGAGTTAATTAGAGCCACACCAGTGGATGTATTGTAAGGCACACCTGAAACACACTGCTTCTTTGTGTAACATCATGGGGAAGTCTAAAGAAATCAGCCAAGATATCAGGAAGAGAATTGTGGACTTGCACAAGTCTGGTTTATGCTTGGGTGCAATTTCCAGATACCTGACCATGGTTTGGCTATAATGACCAACATTATGTGTGGAGATAAAAGGGAGAAGCTTGCAAGCCTGAGAACACCATCCCAACTGTGACCCCCGGGGGCGGCAGCGTCATGTTGTGGGGCTGTTTTGCTGCAGCAGGGACTGGTGCACGTCACTAATAGATGACATCATGAGGAAAGAACATTATGTGGCAATACTGAAGCAACATCTCAAGACATCAGCCAGGAAGTTATAGCTTGGGCGCAAATGGGTCTGCCAAATGGACAATGACCCGAAGCAACTGCCAAACTGGTGACAAAGTGGCTTAAGGAGAACAAAGTCAATGTTTTGGAGCGCCCGTCACAAAGCCCTGATCTCCATCCTATAGAAAAGGCAGGTGCGAGCAAGGTGGCCTCCAGACATGGCTCAGTGACACCAGTCCTATCAGGAGGAAGGGGCCCAAATTCCTACCAACTATTGTGAGAAGCTTCTGGAAGGAGATCCAAGACGTGTGACCCAAGTCCTACAGTGTAAGGGCAATGGGACCAAATACTAAGGAAATGGAGGAAAAGAAAGTCATAAAAATGCCTTAAAAATTCTCTCTCTCTCATTATTCTGGCATTTGGCAAATATAAATAATTTTGGTAATCCTAATTGTCCTAAAACGGGAAAGGTTTATTCTGATCTCATGTCAGATAGTGAGAAAAACAGAAAAATATCTGTCTATATATATATATATATAGTGATGGAAACTTCTGGTTTCAGCTGTAGCTATATATAGTGGTGTATATAACAGTGTGTGTGTGTGTGTGTGTGTGTGTATATATAGTATATGACAGTGTATATATGTAGTGGTGTGTGTTATATATATATATATATATATATATATATATATTATATGACAGTGTGTATATAGGGGTGTGTGTACATTACGGTGTGTATATATATATATATATATATATATATATATATATATAGTATATGACAGTGTATATAGGTGTGTGTGTACATTACAGTGTATATATAGTGGTGTGTGTGTGTGTATATATATATATAGTATATGACAGTGTATATATGTAGTAGTGTGTGTGTGTGTATATATATTATATGACAATGTGTATATAGGGGTGTGTGTACATTACGGTGTGTGTATATATATATATATATATATATATATATATACAGTCATATGAAAAAG
>CAMRHE010001026.1:105000-252500 GCA_947044405.1 Leptodactylus fallax
GGGATGTAGCAGAGCTGTGTGTATGTAGGGATGTAGCAGGGCTGTGTGTATGTAGGGATGTAGCAGGGCTGTGTGTATGTAGGGATGTAGCAGAGCTGTGTGTATGTGGAGATGTAGCAGAGCTGTGTGTATGTAGTGGGATGTAGCAGAGCTGTGTGTATGTAGGGACGTAGCAGAGCTGTGTGTATGTAGGGACGTAGCAGAGCTGTGTGTATGTGGAGATGTAGCAGAGCTGTGTGTATGTAGGGATGTAGCAGAGCTGTGTGTATGTAGGGACGTAGCAGAGCTGTGTGTATGTAGGGATGTAGCAGAGCTGTGTGTAGAGATGTAGAGGTGTGTAGGGATGTAGCAGGGCTGTGTGTATGTAGAGATGTAGCAGAGCTGTGTGTATGTAGGGATGTAGCAGGGCTGTGTGTATGTAGGGATGTAGCAGAGCTGTGTGTATGTAGAGATGTAGCAGAGCTGTGTGTGGATGTAGAGAGCGTGGTGTAGAGATGTAGCGACTGTGTGTTGGGCAGAGCTGTGTGTATGTAGAGAAAGTGTAGCAGAGCTGTGTGTATGTAGAGAGGGTGATGTAGCAGAGCTGTGTGTATGTAGGGATGTAGCAGAGCTGTGTGTAGTGTAGAGATGTAGCAGGGCTGTGTGTATGTAGAGATGTAGCAGAGCTGTGTGTATGTAGGGATGTAGCAGGGCTGTGTGTATGTAGGGATGTAGCAGAGCTGTGTGTATGTAGGGATGTAGCAGAGCTGTGTGTATGTAGAGATGTAGCAGAGCTGTGTGTATGTAGGGACGTAGCAGAGCTGTGTGTATGTAGGGACGTAGCAGAGCTGTGTGTATGTGGAGATGTAGCAGAGCTGTGTGTATGTAGGGACGTAGCAGAGCTGTGTGTATGTAGGGACGTAGCAGAGCTGTGTGTATGTAGGGATGTAGCAGGGCTGTGTGTATGTAGAGATGTAGCAGGGCTGTGTGTATGTAGAGATGTAGCAGGGCTGTGTGTATGTAGGGATGTAGCAGAGCTGTGTGTATGTAGGGATGTAGCAGTGCTGTGTGTATGTAGAGATGTAGCAGAGCTGTGTGTATGTAGAGATGTAGCAGAGCTGTGTGTATGTAGGGATGTAGCAGGGCTGTGTGTATGTAGGGATGTAGCAGAGCTGTGTGTATGTAGGCGACGTAGCAGAGCTGTGTGTATGTAGAGATGTAGCAGAGCTGTGTGTATGTAGAGATGTAGCAGAGCTGTGTGTATGTGGAGATGTAGCAGAGCTGTGTGTATGTAGGGATGTAGCAGAGCTGTGTGTATGTGGAGATGTAGCAGAAGCTGTGTGTATGTAGGGATGTAGCAGAGCTGTGTGTAGTGTAGAGATGTAGCAGAGCTGTGTGTATGTAGAGATGTAGCAGAGCTGTGTGTATGTAGAGATGTAGCAGAGCTGTGTGTATGTGGAGATGTAGCAGAGCTGTGTGTATGTAGGGATGTAGCAGAGCTGTGTGTATGTGGAGATGTAGCAGAGCTGTGTGTATGTAGGGATGTAGCAGAGCTGTGTGTATGTAGAGATGTAGCAGAGCTGTGTGTATGTGGAGATGTAGTAGAGCTGTGTGTATGTAGAGATGTAGCAGGGCTGTGTGTATGTAGAGATGTATTAGGGCTGTGTGTATGTAGGGATGTAGCAGAGCTGTGTGTATGTAGGGATGTAGCAGAGCTGTGTGTATGTAGAGATGTAGCTGAGCTGTGTGTATGTAGAGATGTAGCAGAGCTGTGTGTATGTAGAGATGTAGCAGGGCTGTGTGTATGTAGAGATGTAGCAGAGCTGTGTGTATGTAGAGATGTAGCAGAGCTGTGTGTGCAGTGTCCATTATTGCACTGACAATCTCTTTCCTTTGGTTTTCAGGATACGGCAGAATATGTCGCTTATGTTGCCAAAGATCCAGTGAATCAAAGAGGTAATTTCTTCAGGGATCGGAGGGGGGGGAACAGGGGATGTGTTTGGTGATCTCTGTAGTGGCCTGGGTGGATGTGGTGGTGGCCTCGGAGGTTGGTGCAGTAGACGGGTTGGGTGGTGTATGCAATGTGCTGGGTGGAAGTGTTGGGCAGTCTCTGCTGTTTGCTCCATGGATTGGGTCTTGGGTGGTCTTCAGTGGCTCAGGTCTCTGTGAAGTGTTATAGAAGATGGAGTGGATATGTTGGGTGGTCTCATCTCTGCCATGTGTTGGGTGGTCTCTACAGTGGGCTATGTGAGTGCGTTGTATGGTCTCCACGGTGGAGTCAGATTGCATGGTCTCTCCAGTGGGCTGGGTGGTCTCGTCTCTGCCATGCGTTGGTGGCTGGGTGGATATGTTGGGTGGTCTCTGTGGTGGGTTGGATGGATATGTTGGTTGGGTGGTCTCTGCAGTGGGCTGTTTGGGTGCGTTGGATGGTTTGGGTGGTCTCTGCGGTGGGCTGGGTGGATATGTTGGTTGGGTGGTCTCTGCGGTGGGCTTGGATGGTTTGGGTAGTCTCTGCGGTGGGCTGGTTGGATATGTTGGTTGGGTGGTCTCTGTGGTGGGCTGGGTGGATATGTTGGTTAGGTGGTCTCTGCGGTGGGCTGGGTGGATATGTTGGTTGGGTGGTCTCTGCGGTGGGCTTGGATGGTTTGGGTAGTCTCTGCGGTGGGCTGGTTGGATATGTTGGTTGGGTGGTCTCTGCAGTGGGCTGTTTGGGTGCATTGGATGGTTTGGGTGGTCTCTGCTGCGGGCTGGGTGGATATGTTGGTTGGGTGGTCTCTGCAGTGGGCTGTTTGGGTGCGTTGGATGGTTTGGGTGGTCTCTGCGGCAGGCTGGGTGGATATGTTGGTTGGGTGGTCTCTGCGGTGGGCTGGTTGGATATGTTGGTTGGGTGGTCTCTGGTGGGCTGGGTGGATATGTTGGTTGGGTGGTCTCTGCAGTGGGCTGGTTGGATATGTTGGTAGGGTGGTCTCTGCGGTGGGCTTGGATGGTTTGGGTGGTCTCTGCGGTGGGCTGTTTGGGTGGGTTGGATGGTTTGAGTGGTCTCTGCGGCGGGCTGGGTGGATATGTTGGTTGGGTGGTCTCTGCAGTGGGCTGTTTGGGTGCGTTGGATGGTTTGGGTGGTCTCTGCTGCGGGCTGGGTGGATATGTTGGTTGGGTGGTCTCTGCAGTGGGCTGTTTGGGTGCGTTGGATGGTTTGGGTGGTCTCTGCGGCGGGCTGAGTGGATATGTTGGTTGGGTGGTCTCTGCAGTGGGCTGTTTGGGTGCGTTGGATGGTTTGGGTGGTCTCTGCTGCGGGCTGGGTGGATATGTTGGTTGGGTGGTCTCTGCAGTGGGCTGTTTGGGTGCGTTGGATGGTTTGGGTGGTCTCTGCGGCGGGCTGAGTGGATATGTTGGTTGGGTGGTCTCTGCAGTGGGCTGTTTGGGTGCGTTGGATGGTTTGGGTGGTCTCTGCTGCGGGCTGGGTGGATATGTTGGTTGGGTGGTCTCTGCAGTGGGCTGTTTGGGTGCGTTGGATGGTTTGGGTGGTCTCTGCGGCGGGCTGGGTGGATATGTTGGTTGGGTGGTCTCTGCAGTGGGCTGTTTGGGTGCGTTGGATGGTTTGGGTGGTCTCTGCTGCGGGCTGGGTGGATATGTTGGTTGGGTGGTCTCTGCAGTGGGCTGTTTGGGTGCGTTGGATGGTTTGGGTGGTCTCTGCTGCGGGCTGGGTGGATATGTTGGTTGGGTGGTCTCTGCAGTGGGCTGTTTGGGTGCGTTGGATGGTTTGGGTGGTCTCTGCGGCGGGCTGGGTGGATATGTTGGTTGGGTGGTCTCTGCAGTGGGCTGTTTGGGTGCGTTGGATGGTTTGGGTGGTCTCTGCGGTGGGCTGGTTGGATATGTTGGTTGGGTGGTCTCTGCAGTGGGCTGTTTGGGTGCGTTGGATGGTTTGGGTGGTCTCTGCGGCGGGCTGGGTGGATATGTTGGTTGGGTGGTCTCTGCAGTGGGCTGTTTGGGTGGGTTGGATGGTTTGAGTGGTCTCTGCGGCGGGCTGGGTGGATATGTTGGTTGGGTGGTCTCTGCAGTGGGCGGTTTGGGTGCGTTGGATGGTTTGGGTGGTCTCTGCGGCGGGCTGAGTGGATATGTTGGTTGGGTGGTCTCTGCAGTGGGCTGTTTGGGTGCGTTGGATGGTTTGGGTGGTCTCTGCGGCGGGCTGGGTGGATATGTTGGTTGGGTGGTCTCTGCAGTGGGCTGTTTGGGTGCGTTGGATGGTTTGGGTGGTCTCTGCTGCGGGCTGGGTGGATATGTTGGTTGGGTGGTCTCTGCAGTGGGCTGTTTGGGTGCGTTGGATGGTTTGGGTGGTCTCTGCGGCGGGCTGGGTGGATATGTTGGTTGGGTGGTCTCTGCAGTGGGCTGTTTGGGTGTGTTGGATGGTTTGGGTGGTCTCTGCTGCGGGCTGGGTGGATATGTTGGTTGGGTGGTCTCTGCAGTGGGCTGTTTGGGTGCGTTGGATGGTTTGGGTGGTCTCTGCGGCGGGCTGGGTGGATATGTTGGTTGGGTGGTCTCTGCAGTGGGCTGTTTGGTTGCGTTGGATGGTTTGGGTGGTCTCTGCTGCGGGCTGGGTGGATATGTTGGTTGGGTGGTCTCTGCAGTGGGCTGTTTGGTGCGTTGGATGGTTTGGGTGGTCTCTGTGGTGGGCTGGTTGGATATGTTGGTTGGGTGGTCTCTGTGGTGGGCTGGGTGGATATGTTGGTTGGGTGGTCTCTGCGGTGGGCTTGGATGGTTTGGGTAGTCTCTGCGGTGGGCTGGTTGGATATGTTGGTTGGGTGGTCTCTGTGGTGGGCTGGTTGGATATGTTGGTTGGGTGGTCTCTGCGGTGGGCTGTTTGGGTGCGTTGGATGGTTTGGGTGGTCTCTGTGGCGGGCTGGGTGGATATGTTGGTTGGGTGGTCTCTGCAGTGGGCTGTTTGGGTGCGTTGGATGGTTTGGGTGGTCTCTGCGGCAGGCTGGGTGGATATGTTGGTTGGGTGGTCTCTGCTGCGGGCTGGGTGGATATGTTGGTTGGGTGGTCTCTGCAGTGGGCTGTTTGGGTGCGTTGGATGGTTTGGGTGGTCTCTGCGGCGGGCTGGGTGGATATGTTGGTTGGGTGGTCTCTGCAGTGGGCTGTTTGGGTGCGTTGGATGGTTTGGGTGGTCTCTGCGGCGGGCTGGGTGGATATGTTGGTTGGGTGGTCTCTGCAGTGGGCTGTTTGGGTGCGTTGGATGGTTTGGGTGGTCTCTGCTGCGGGCTGGGTGGATATGTTGGTTGGGTGGTCTCTGCAGTGGGCTGTTTGGGTGCGTTGGATGGTTTGGGTGGTCTCTGCGGCGGGCTGGGTGGATATGTTGGTTGGGTGGTCTCTGCAGTGGGCTGTTTGGGTGCGTTGGATGGTTTGGGTGGTCTCTGCGGTGGGCTGGTTGGATATGTTGGTTGGGTGGTCTCTGCAGTGGGCTGTTTGGGTGCGTTGGATGGTTTGGGTGGTCTCTGCGGTGGGCTGGTTGGATATGTTGGTTGGGTGGTCTCTGTGGTGGGCTGGGTGGATATGTTGGTTGGGTGGTCTCTGCGGTGGGCTTGGATGGTTTGGGTAGTCTCTGCGGTGGGCTGGTTGGATATGTTGGTTGGGTGGTCTCTGTGGTGGGCTGGTTGGATATGTTGGTTGGGTGGTCTCTGCGGTGGGCTGTTTGGGTGCGTTGGATGGTTTGGGTGGTCTCTGTGGCGGGCTGGGTGGATATGTTGGTTGGGTGGTCTCTGCAGTGGGCTGTTTGGGTGCGTTGGATGGTTTGGGTGGTCTCTGCGGCAGGCTGGGTGGATATGTTGGTTGGGTGGTCTCTGCGGTGGGCTTGGATGGTTTGGGTAGTCTCTGCGGTGGGCTGGTTGGATATGTTGGTTGGGTGGTCTCTGGTGGGCTGGGTGGATATGTTGGTTGGGTGGTCTCTGCGGTGGGCTGGTTGGATATGTTGGTAGGGTGGTCTCTGCGGTGGGCTTGGATGGTTTGGGTGGTCTCTGCGGTGGGCTGTTTGGGTGTGTTGGATGGTTTGGGTGTTCTCTGCTGCGGGTTGGGTGGATATGTTGGTTGGGTGGTCTCTGCAGTGGGCTGTTTGGGTGGGTTGGATGGTTTGAGTGGTCTCTGCGGCGGGCTGGGTGGATATGTTGGTTGGGTGGTCTCTGCAGTGGGCTGTTTGGGTGCGTTGGATGGTTTGGGTGGTCTCTGCTGCGGGCTGGGTGGATATGTTGGTTGGGTGGTCTCTGCAGTGGGCTGTTTGGGTGCGTTGGATGGTTTGGGTGGTCTCTGCGGCGGGCTGAGTGGATATGTTGGTTGGGTGGTCTCTGCAGTGGGCTGTTTGGGTGCGTTGGATGGTTTGGGTGGTCTCTGCTGCGGGCTGGGTGGATATGTTGGTTGGGTGGTCTCTGCAGTGGGCTGTTTGGGTGCGTTGGATGGTTTGGGTGGTCTCTGCTGCGGGCTGGGTGGATATGTTGGTTGGGTGGTCTCTGCAGTGGGCTGTTTGGGTGCGTTGGATGGTTTGGGTGGTCTCTGCGGTGGGCTGGTTGGATATGTTGGTTGGGTGGTCTCTGCAGTGGGCTGTTTGGGTGCGTTGGATGGTTTGGGTGGTCTCTGCGGCGGGCTGGGTGGATATGTTGGTTGGGTGGTCTCTGCAGTGGGCTGTTTGGGTGGGTTGGATGGTTTGAGTGGTCTCTGCGGCGGGCTGGGTGGATATGTTGGTTGGGTGGTCTCTGCAGTGGGCTGTTTGGGTGCGTTGGATGGTTTGGGTGGTCTCTGCGGCGGGCTGAGTGGATATGTTGGTTGGGTGGTCTCTGCAGTGGGCTGTTTGGGTGCGTTGGATGGTTTGGGTGGTCTCTGCGGCGGGCTGGGTGGATATGTTGGTTGGGTGGTCTCTGCAGTGGGCTGTTTGGGTGCGTTGGATGGTTTGGGTGGTCTCTGCTGCGGGCTGGGTGGATATGTTGGTTGGGTGGTCTCTGCAGTGGGCTGTTTGGGTGCGTTGGATGGTTTGGGTGGTCTCTGCGGCGGGCTGGGTGGATATGTTGGTTGGGTGGTCTCTGCAGTGGGCTGTTTGGGTGCGTTGGATGGTTTGGGTGGTCTCTGCTGTGGGCTGGGTGGATATGTTGGTTGGGTGGTCTCTGCAGTGGGCTGTTTGGGTGCGTTGGATGGTTTGGGTGGTCTCTGCGGCGGGCTGGGTGGATATGTTGGTTGGGTGGTCTCTGCAGTGAGCTGTTTGGTTGCGTTGGATGGTTTGGGTGGTCTCTGCTGCGGGCTGGGTGGATATGTTGGTTGGGTGGTCTCTGCAGTGGGCTGTTTGGGTGCGTTGGATGGTTTGGGTGGTCTCTGTGGTGGGCTGGTTGGATATGTTGGTTGGGTGGTCTCTGTGGTGGGCTGGGTGGATATGTTGGTTGGGTGGTCTCTGCGGTGGGCTGTTTGGGTGCGTTGGATGGTTTGGGTGGTCTCTGCTGCGGGCTGGGTGGATATGTTGGTTGGGTGGTCTCTGCAGTGGGCTGTTTGGGTGCGTTGGATGGTTTGGGTGGTCTCTGCGGCGGGCTGGGTGGATATGTTGGTTGGGTGGTCTCTGCAGTGGGCTGTTTGGGTGCGTTGGATGGTTTGGGTGGTCTCTGCGGTGGGCTGGTTGGATATGTTGGTTGGGTGGTCTCTGCAGTGGGCTGTTTGGGTGCGTTGGATGGTTTGGGTGGTCTCTGCGGCGGGCTGGGTGGATATGTTGGTTGGGTGGTCTCTGCAGTGGGCTGTTTGGGTGCGTTGGATGGTTTGGGTGGTCTCTGCTGCGGGCTGGGTGGATATGTTGGTTGGGTGGTCTCTGCGGTGGGCTTGGATGGTTTGGGTAGTCTCTGCGGTGGGCTGGTTGGATATGTTGGTTGGGTGGTCTCTGTGGTGGGCTGGGTGGATATGTTGGTTGGGTGGTCTCTGCGGTGGGCTTGGATGGTTTGGGTAGTCTCTGCGGTGGGCTGGTTGGATATGTTGGTTGGGTGGTCTCTGTGGTGGGCTGGGTGGATATGTTGGTTGGGTGGTCTCTGCGGTGGGCTGGTTGGATATGTTGGTTGGGTGGTCTCTGCGGTGGGCTGGTTGGATATGTTGGTAGGGTGGTCTCTGCGGTGGGCTTGGGTGGTCTCTGCGGTGGGCTGGTTGGATATGTTGGTTGGGTGGTCTCTGCAGTGGGCTGTTTGGGTGGGTTGGATGGTTTGGGTGGTCTCTGCGGCGGGCTGGGTGGATATGTTGGTTGGGTGGTCTCTGCAGTGGGCTGTTTGGGTGCGTTGGATGGTTTGGGTGGTCTCTGCTGCGGGCTGGGTGGATATGTTGGTTGGGTGGTCTCTGCGGTGGGCTTGGATGGTTTGGGTAGTCTCTGCGGTGGGCTGGTTGGATATGTTGGTTGGGTGGTCTCTGCGGTGGGCTGGTTGGATATATTGGTTGGGTGGTCTCTGTGATGGGCTGGTTGGATATGTTGGTTGGGTGGTCTCTGCGGTGGGCTTGGATGGTTTGGGTGATCTCTGCGGTGGGCTTTGGGCACTAGACATACTCTTCATCTTCATGTTGTCTTGCAGCCTGCCATATCCTGGAGTGTCCTGAGGGTCTCGCCCAGGATGTGATCAGCACTATAGGACAGGCCTTTGAACTCCGATTCAAGCAATACCTCAAGAATCCCCCCAAATTAGTGACTCCACATGACAGGTTTGTCAGGGGATGGGGAGCTGGACTGACCCAGAGCCCTGGATGAGGTCAATGGCCTGCTCTTACCTCCCTTCTTGGATGCTTTTCCTCCAGGATGGCCGGATTTGATGGCTCTGCATGGGATGAAGAGGAGGAAGAGATCCCGGACCATGCATACTACAATGATTTCCCAGGGAAGGAGCCACCAATTGGTGGGGTTGTGGACATGAGATTACGAGATGGAACTTCTCCTTCAGTGCCGAGACAGAGCCCCAACCACATGGGGGCCACGCTGGTAGGTGCAGGAGAGCATGAGGGGTCGTATTCTGTCCTTGTTATCCAATCAGATGTCTCATTGTCCTCTCCTTCCACAGCCCGTGGGACAGATATCTGGAGCAGAGCAAGAATCGCGGAAACTGCAGCCTCAGCCCTCTGTGCAGGGTAAGTGCAGCCCCGACCTGTCCTCACACCACATGATCTGTAACTGTCCAGTCCCTCCTACTCATAGTTTAGGGTGTTGGAGAAGATATTGGCAGTATCCCTGGTGGTCTAGGGCAGGGGGGTATTGGAGGTGTTTCTGGTGGTCTTGGGCAGGGGGGTATTGGAGGTGTTGCTGGTGGTGGTCGAGGGTGGGGGGTATTGGAGGTGTTCCTGCTGGTCTAGGGTTGGGGGGGTATTGGAAGTGTTCCTGGTGATCTAGGGTTGGGGGGTATTGGAGGTGTTCCTGCTGGTCTAGGGTTGGGGGGGTATTGGAAGTGTTCCTGGTGATCTAGGGTTGGGGGGGTATTGGAGGTGTTCCTGCTGCTGGTCTAGGGCGGGGGGGGTATTGGAGGTGTTCCTGGTGATCTAGGGTTGGGGGGTATTGGAGGTGTTCCTGCTGGTGGTCTAGGGCGGGGGGGTATTGGAGGTGTTCCTGGTGATCTAGGGTTGGGGGGGTATTGGAGGTGTTCCTGCTGGTGGTCTAGGGCGGGGGGGTATTGGAGGTGTTCTTGCTGGTGGTCTAGGACAGCTGCCTCTTGGGGGGGCGGTGTAGGTGATGGCTGCTGCTTTGGGGGGGCGGTGTAGGTGACCGCTGTCTCCTAATAAGGGGGGGTGTAGGCAACAGCTACCTCTTGGGGGGGGGTGTAGGCGACGGCTACCTCTTTGGGGGGCGGTGTAGGCGACGGCTGCCTCTTGGGGGGTGGTTTAGGTGACCCCTGTCTCCTAGGAAGGAGGGGGTGTAGGGGACGGCTACCTCTTGGGGGGGGAAGGTGTAGGCGACGGCTACCTCTTGGGGGGGGGGTGTAGGCGACGGCTACCTCTTTGGGGGCGGTGTAGGCGATGGCTGCCTCTTGGGGGGGGTGTAGACGACGGCTGCCTCTTTGGGGGGCGGTGTAGGCGACGGCTGCCTCTTGGGGGGCGGTGTAGGTGACGGCTGCCTCTTGGGGGGCGGTGTAGGCAACGGCTGCCTCTTGGGGGGGTGTAGGCGACGGCTACCTTTGGGGGGGGGGTGTAGGCGACGGCTACCTCTTTGGGGGGCGGTGTAGGCGACGGCTGCCTCTTGGGGGGTGTGAAAGATCCTCAGTGCGCCAACACCGCTTTGGCCCACACCTGAGACTTCTTTCATAAAAACCACACTCACCGCCAGTGAGTGTCGGGTCCACAAGATAAATACAAGACAAGCTTTCTAAATTTTATATATTTATTAACCCCTAAATGGGTCGGTATTAACATCTAACACATGCCGTTCAGAATGTACAAGCATTAACAGTTACTAGTTACAAGATACAGTACAATAAAATAAAAGGGAATAAAATAATTACTTTACCACACATGTCCTTGATGTGGTTCTGTAGTCCAACACTCACACATGTTCTGGTATGTGTGAGTAACCAGTGGAGACTTCTAGCAGCAGCATCACAGCCTGCCTGCTCATCACAGTATATCCCAGTAGTCTCCGCATAGTATTCTCCTTGTAGTCTCAGCTCAATCTCCTCCCACAGACCTCTTACCTTATCTTTTATACCCTTGATTACACCACCCAGAATGAGGTCACCGGCAACAGCAAGTCTGATTGACTAACGCACTCAAGTCCAGATCCTTTGTAAGGAGATAGGATTAAGTGGAATGATACAATGTTATCAACCATGTCTGATCTAACAGCCCAGGCTGAACAATGCATGTTTATTTGATCACTCAGGGCTATGTAGGAATTAAATGGAGCCTTTCTGAGATGTATACAAAGCCCTATTGTTACAAGGTTGCCCTACTGATAACATACATCTAGGATTATAGCTGCGCACATTATGAGTAAATGGAACTAAGAGGGAGATACGACACCCAGAGATCAAAATACAGCTTTGAGTTATAGCCATATTTAAGTGGAATCATCACAGGGGGCGGTGTAGGTGACGGCTGCCTCTTGGGGGGTCGTGTAGGCGACAGCTGCCTCTTGGGGGGTCGTGTAGGTGACAGATACCTCTTTGGGGGTCGGTGTAGGTGACGGCTGCCTCTTGGGGGGCGGTGTAAGCGACGGCTGCCTCTTGGGGGGTGGTGTAGAGGAAGTCTGCCTCTTGGGGGGGCGGTGTAAGCGACGGCTGCCTCTTGGGAGGGTGGGGCGGTGTAGGTGACGACTACCTCTTGGGGGGGCGGTGTAGGTGACTGCTACCTCTTGGGGGGCGGTGCAGGTGACGGCTGCCTCTTGGGGAGGATGTAGAGGACGGCTGCCTCTTGGGGGGTCGTGTTGGCGACGGCTGCCTCTCGGGGAGTGTAGAGGACGGCTGCCTCTCGGGGAGGGTGTAGAGGACGGCTGCCTCTCGGGGAGGGTGTAGAGGACGGCTGCCTCTCGGGGAGGGTGTAGAGGACGGCTGCCTCTCGGGGGGGGGGAGGTGTAGTGTAGGTGATGGCTGCTTCTCGGGGAGGGTGTAGAGGACGGCTGCCTTTTTGGGGGGAGGTGTAGAGTAGGTGATGGCTGCCTCTTGGGGAGGGTGTAGAGGATGGCTGCCTCTCGGGGGAGGGTGTAGAGGACGGCTGCCTCTCGGGGGAGGGTGTAGAGGACGGCTGCCTCTCGGGGAGGGTGTAGAGGACGGCTGCCTCTTGGGGGGGGAGGTTTAGTGTAGGTGATGGCTGCCTCTTGGGGGGGGGAGGTTTAGTGTAGGTGATGGCTGCCTCTTGGGGGGGGAGGTTTAGTGTAGGTGGCTGCCTCTTGGGGAGGGTGTAGAGGACGGCTGCCTCTCGGGGAGGTTGTAGAGGACGGCTGCCTCTCGGGGAGGGTGTAGAGGACGGCTGCCTCTCGAGGAGGGTGTAGAGGACGGCTGCCTCTCGGGGAGGGTGTAGAGGACGGCTGCCTCTCGGGGAGGGTGTAGAGGACGGCTGCCTCTCGGGGAGGGTGTAGAGGACGGCTGCCTCTCGGGGAGGGTGTAGAGGACGGCTGCCTCTCGGGGAGGGTGTAGAGGACGGCTGCCTCTCGGGGAGGGTGTAGAGGACGGCTGCCTCTCGGGGAGGGTGTAGAGGACGGCTGCCTCTTGGGGAGGGTGTAGAGGACGGCTGCCTCTGGGGGGGGGGGGGGGAGGTGTAGTGTAGGTGATGGCTGCCTCTCGGGAGGGTGTAGAGGACGGCTGCCTTTTTGGGGGGAGGTGTAGTGTAGGTGATGGCTGCCTCTTGGGGAGGGTGTAGAGGATGGCTGCCTCTCGGGGAGGGTGTAGAGGACGGCTGCCTCTCGGGGAGGGTGTAGAGGACGGCTGCCTCTCGGGGAGGGTGTAGAGGACGGCTGCCTCTCGGGGAGGGTGTAGAGGACGGCTGCCTCTTGGGGGGGGGAGGTTTAGTGTAGGTGATGGCTGCCTCTTGGGGGGGGAGGTTTAGTGTAGGTGATGGCTGCCTCTTGGGGGGGGGAGGTTTAGTGTAGGTGATGGCTGCCTCTTGGGGGGGGAGGTTTAGTGTAGGTGATGGCTGCCTCTCGGGGAGGGTGTAGAGGACGGCTGCGTCTCGGGGGGTCGTGTAGATGACGGCTGCCTCTCGGGGAGGGTGTAGAGGACGGCTGCATCTTGGGGGGTCGTGTAGATGACGGCTGCCTCTCGGGGGGTCGTGTAGATGACGGCTGCCTCTCGGGGAGGGTGTAGAGGACGGCTGCCTCTCGGGGGGTCGTGTAGATGACGGCTGCCTCTCGGGGAGGGTGTAGAGGACGGCTGCCTCTCGGGGGGGTGGTGTAGATTACGGCTGCCTCTCGGGGAGGGTGTAGAGGACGGCTGCCTCTCGGGGAGGGTGTAGAGTACGGCTTCCTCTCGGGGAGGGTGTAGAGTACGGCTGCCTCTCGGGGGAGGGTGCAGAGGACGGCTGCCTCTCGGGGAGGGTGTAGAGGATGGCTGCCTCTCGGGGAGGGTGTAGAGTACGGCTGCCTCTCGGGGGAGGGTGCAGAGGACGGCTGCCTCTCGGGGAGGGTGTAGAGGACGGCTGACTCTTGGTGGGGGGAAGTTTAGTGTAGGTGATGGCTGCCTCTCGGGGAGGGTGTAGAGGACGGCTGCGTCTTGGGGGGGTCGTGTAGATGACGGCTGCCTCTCGGGGAGGGTGTAGAGGACGGCTGCTTCTTGGGGGGTCGTGTAGATTACGGCTGCCTCTCAGGGGGTTGTGTAGATGACGGCTGCCTCTCGGGGAGGGTGTAGAGGGCGGCTGCCTCTCGGGGAGGGTGTAGAGGACGGCTTCCTCTCGGGGAGGGTGTAGAGGACGGCTTCCTCTCGGGGAGGGTGTAGAGGACGGCTGCCTCTCGGGGAGGGTGTAGAGCGGTGGGGACGGCTTCCTCTCGGGGAGGGGTGTAGAGGACGGCTGCCTCTCGGGGAGGGTGTAGAGTACGGCTTCCTCTCGGGGAGGGTGTAGAGGACGGCTGCCTCTCGGGGGAGGGTGTAGAGGACGGCTGCCTCTTGTGGGGGGGGGGGAGGTGTAGTGTAGGTGATGGCTGCCTCTCGGGGAGGGTGTAGAGGATGGCTGCCTCTCGGGGAGGGTGTAGAGGACGGCTTCCTCTCGGGGGAGGGTGTAGAGGACGGCTGCCTCTCGGGGAGGGTGTAGAGGACGGCTGCCTCTCGGGGAGGGGTGTAGAGGACGGCTGCCTCTCGGGGGAGGGTGTAGAGGACGGCTGCCTCTTGGGGGGGGGGAGGTTTAGTGTAGGTGATGGCTGCCTCTCGGGGAGGGTGTAGAGGACGGCTGCGTCTCGGGGGGTCGTGTAGATGACGGCTGCCTCTCGGGGGGTCGTGTAGATGACGGCTGCCTCTCGGGGAGGGTGTAGAGGACGGCTGCATCTTGGGGGGTCGTGTAGATGACGGCTGCCTCTCGGGGGGTCGTGTAGATGACGGCTGCCTCTCGGGGGGGTCGTGTAGATGACGGCTGCCTCTCGGGGAGGGTGTAGAGGACGGCTGCCTCTCGGGGGGTCGTGTAGATGACGGCTGCCTCTCGGGGAGGGGTGTAGAGGACGGCTGCCTCTCGGGGAGGGTGCAGAGGACGGCTGCCTCTCGGGGAGGGTGTAGAGGACGGCTGCCTCTCGGGGGGTCGTGTAGATGACGGCTGCCTCTCGGGGAGGGTGTAGAGGACGGCTGCCTCTCGGGGGGGTGGTGTAGATTACGGCTGCCTCTCGGGGAGGGTGTAGAGGACGGCTGCCTCTTGGGGAGGGTGTAGAGGATGGCTGCCTCTCGGGGAGGGTGTAGAGTACGGCTGCCTCTCGGGGAGGGTGCAGAGGACGGCTGCCTCTTGGGGGGGGGGGGAGGTTTAGTGTAGGTGACGGCTGCCTCTCGGGGAGGGTGTAGAGGACGGCTGCATCTTGGGGGGTCGTGTAGATTACGGCTGCCTCTCGGGGGGTCGTGTAGATGACGGCTGCCTCTCGTGGAGGGTGTAGAGGACGGCTGCCTCTCGGGGGGTGGTGTAGATTACGGCTGCCTCTCGGGGAGGGTGTAGAGGACGGCTGCCTCTCGGGGAGGGTGTAGAGTACGGCTTCCTCTCGGGGAGGGTGTAGAGGACGGCTGCCTCTCGGGGAGGGTGTAGAGTACGGCTGCCTCTCGGGGGAGGGTGCAGAGGACGGCTGCCTCTCGGGGAGGGTGTAGAGGACGGCTGCCTGGGGGGGGGGGGGGAGGTTTAGTGTAGGTGGTGGCTGCCTCTCGGGGAGGGTGTAGAGGACGGCTGCCTCTCGGGGAGGGTGTAGAGGACGGCTGCCTCTCGGGGAGGGTGTAGAGGACGGCTGACTCTTGGTGGGGGGGAAGTTTAGTGTAGGTGATGGCTGCCTCTCGGGGAGGGTGTAGAGGACGGCTGCATCTTGGGGGGGTCGTGTAGATTACGGCTGGCTCTCAGGGGGTTGTGTAGATGACGGCTGCCTCTCGGGGAGGGTGTAGAGGGCGGCTGCCTCTCGGGGAGGGTGTAGAGGACGGCTTCCTCTCGGGGAGGGTGTAGAGGACGGCTTCCTCTCGGGGAGGGTGTAGAGGACGGCTGCCTCTCGGGGAGGGTGTAGAGGACGGCTTCCTCTCGGGGAGGGGTGTAGAGGACGGCTGCCTCTCGGGGAGGGGTGTAGAGGACGGCTGCCTCTTGGGGAGGGTGTAGAGGACGGCTGCCTCTTGGGGGGGGGGGAGGTGTAGTGTAGGTGATGGCTGCCTCTCGGGGAGGGTGTAGAGGGCCGCTGCCTCTCGGGGAGGGTGTAGAGTACGGCTTCCTCTCGGGGGAGGGTGTAGAGGACGGCTGCCTCTCGGGGAGGGTGTAGAGTACGGCTTCCTCTCGGGGAGGGTGTAGAGGACGGCTGCCTCTCGGGGGAGGGTGTAGAGGACGGCTGCCTCTTGGGGGGGGGGGGGTGTAGTGTAGGTGATGGCTGCCTCTCGGGGAGGGTGTAGAGGATGGCTGCCTCTCGGGGAGGGTGTAGAGGACGGCTTCCTCTCGGGGAGGGTGTAGAGGATGGCTGCCTCTTGGGGAGGGTGTAGATTACAGCTGCCTCTCGGGGAGGGTGTAGAGGATGGCTGCCTCTCGGGGAGGGTGTAGAGGACGGCTGCCTCTCGGGGAGGGTGTGAGAGGACGGCTGCCTCTCGGGGAGGGGTGTAGAGTACGGCTTCCTCTCGGGGAGGGTGTAGAGGACGGCTGCCTCTCGGGGGGTCGTGTAGATGACGGCTGCCTCTCGGGGGGTCGTGTAGATGACGGCTGCCTCTCGGGGAGGGTGTAGAGGACGGCTGCATCTTGGGGGGTCGTGTAGATGACGGCTGCCTCTCGGGGGGTCGTGTAGATGACGGCTGCCTCTCGGGGGAGGGTGTAGAGGACGGCTGCCTCTCGGGGGGTGGTGTAGAGGACGGCTGCCTCTTGGGGGGGGGAGGTTTAGTGTACGTGATGGCTGTGTCTCGGGGAGGGTGTAGAGGACGGCTGCCTCTCGGGGAGGGTGTAGAGGACGGCTGCCTCTCGGGGAGGGTGTAGAGGGCGGCTGCCTCTCGGGGAGGGTGTAGAGGACGGCTGCCTCTCGGGGAGGGTGTAGAGGACGGCTGCCTCTCGGGGAGGGTGTAGAGGACGGCTGCCTCTCGGGGAGGGTGTAGAGGACGGCTGCCTCTCGGGGAGGGTGTAGAGGACGGCTGCCTCTCGGGGGAGGGTGTAGAGGACGGCTGCCTCTCGGGGAGGGTGTAGAGGACGGCTGCCTCTCGGGGAGGGTGTAGAGGACGGCTGCCTCTCGGGGGGTCGTGTAGATTACGGCTGCCTCTCGGGGGGGTGGTGTAGGTGATGGCTGCCTCTCGGGGAGGGTGTAGAGGACGGCTGCCTCTCGGGGAGGGTGTAGAGGACGGCTGCCTCTTGGGGGGGGGGGGGAGGTGTAGTGTAGGTGATGGCTGCCTCTCGGGGGGTGGTGTAGGTGATGGCTGCCTCTCGGGGAGGGTGTAGAGTACGGCTTCCTCTCGGGGAGGGTGTAGAGGACGGCTGCCTCTCGGGGAGGGTGTAGAGTACGGCTTCCTCTCGGGGAGGGTGTAGAGGACGGCTGCCTCTCGGGGAGGGTGTAGAGCATGGCTGTCTCTGGGGGGGGAGGTTTAGTGTAGGTGATGGCTGCCTCTCGGGGAGGGTGTAGAGTACGGCTGCCTCTCGGGGAGGGGTGTAGAGTACGGCTTCCTCTCGGGGAGGGGTGTAGAGGACGGCTGCCTCTCGGGGGAGGGTGTAGAGGACGGCTGCCTCTCGGGGAGGGTGTAGAGGACGGCTGCCTCTCGGGGAGGGTGTAGAGGACGGCTGCCTCTCGGGGAGGGTGTAGAGTACGGCTTCCTCTCGGGGAGGGTGTAGAGGACGGCTGCCTCTCGGGGAGGGTGTAGAGGACGGCTGCCTCTTGGGGGGGGGGGGGGAGGTGTAGTGTAGGTGATGGTTGCCTCTCGGGGAGGGTGTAGAGGGCCGCTGCCTCTCGGGGAGGGTGTAGAGTACGGCTTCCTCTCGGGGGAGGGTGTAGAGGACGGCTGCCTCTCGGGGAGGGTGTAGAGGACGGCTGCCTCTCGGGGAGGGTGTAGAGTACGGCTTCCTCTCGGGGAGGGTGTAGAGGACGGCTGCCTCTCGGGGAGGGTGTAGAGGACGGCTGCCTCTCGGGGAGGGTGTAGAGGACGGCTGCCTCTCGGGGAGGGTGTAGAGGACGGCTGCCTCTCGGGGAGGGTGTAGAGGACGGCTGCCTCTCGGGGAGGGTGTAGAGGACGGCTGCCTCTCGGGGAGGGTGTAGAGGACGGCTGCCTCTTGGGGGGGGGGGGGGGGAGGTGTAGTGTAGGTGATGGCTGCCTCTCGGGGAGGGTGTAGAGGACGGCTGCCTTTTTGGGGGGAGGTGTAGTGTAGGTGATGGCTGCCTCTTGGGGAGGGTGTAGAGGACGGCTGCCTCTCGGGGGAGGGTGTAGAGGACGGCTGCCTCTTGGGGGGGGGGGGGAGGTGTAGTGTAGGTGATGGCTGCCTCTCGGGGAGGGTGTAGAGGGCCGCTGCCTCTCGGGGAGGGTGTAGAGTACGGCTTCCTCTCGGGGAGGGTGTAGAGGATGGCTGCCTCTCGGGGAGGGTGTAGAGTACGGCTTCCTCTCGGGGAGGGTGTAGAAGACGGCTGCCTCTCGGGGAGGGTGTAGAGGACGGCTGCCTCTTGGGGGGGGGGGAGGTGTAGTGTAGGTGATGGCTGCCTCTCGGGGAGGGTGTAGAGGACGGCTGCCTCTCGGGGAGGGTGTAGAGGATGGCTGCCTCTCGGGGAGGGTGTAGAGGATGGCTGCCGGTTCTTCTCTCATGATTCACTGACTTTGCGTCCTCCAGGTAAGGACAGATTCCCAGTGCCCGGTGCCAAGCCCTTGAATCGTCCCGATCTCTTTGATGACCCTTCCTATGTAAACGTTCAGAACCTGGACAAGTCTCGCCAGCCCGTACGGGGCGCCACCAATGGCCAGAGAGACATCTTTGACATGAGTGAGTCTGGTAGTGAATGTATGTGAGTGTGCCCGATGGTTGAGCAGCCGCCCTCTCATACGTGTCCCTCTTTCTGTCGTCCAGAGCCATTTGAGGAGGCAATACCACCAGGGGCATCTGTTGTGAGCATGGAGGAACAGCTGAAACGGGAGCCCTGGTACCACGGGAAGATGACCAGGAAAGAGGCCGAGCGCCAGCTGAGGGTCAATGGAGACTTCCTGGTGCGAGAGAGCACCACCACACCAGGGCAGTACGTCCTGACCGGCCTGCAGAGCGGACAGCCCAAGCACCTTCTGCTGGTGGATCCTGAGGGCGTGGTGAGTGAGCACAAGCCCCCCATGGCTGGCCACACCCCTTTCTGTGTCCGCCGCCATTGCTCTTAACCCTTGTGTCTCATTCTGTCAGGTGCGGACCAAGGACCACCGCTTTGAGAGTGTCAGCCACCTCATCAGCTACCACATGGACAATCACTTACCCATAATATCTGCCGGCAGCGAGCTGTGTCTCCAGCAGCCGGTGGAGCGGAGACAGTGATGTCATCATCTGAGCCCCAGAGAGCCCCTCCCCCATTGATTCTTCTACCTACAGCACACGGCGGCCTCTTCCTGTACCGCCGCCACTGCCGTGGGTCATACTCCTTACCTTCTATCAGGGAATTTGTAGGGTCACTGTGCACACACCACCACCATGGTCAGTGCTGCCACCAGCCGCCCGGCCACAGCCATGGCAGGCGTGAAAAGACTTGTTAGCACAAGGCGGCCCCTCTAAGCACATGACGGCCTGTGGGTGCGCTCTCCTCTACTGATCTGTGCCTTTTTTTTTTTTTTTTAATTTGTACGGTTCCTCATGTTGGGGGGGGAGGGTCGTCTTATAGCGGCTCCTCTGCCCCTCCCGTCTTCTATGTGGCTGTGACTTGGGCCCCTCAGCCTCCAGTGTCCATCGAATGGCAATAATGTACGGACCCAGACCCCTGTGCATGCTGGACGCCCTCCGCCTATTTATTTCTGCTGCTGCTACTGCTTGCACCCTGTCCTCTTTGTGCGCCCCGTTGGAGATGGAGCCCCTCCTCCAAACCTTTTGCCTTAAGAAGGAGGCGACTAAAACTGTATCGGCCTCCAACACTCTGGACATAGTGGCTCCTATATAGCGCCCGTCTCCGGAGGACCGAGTAATCCCCCCAGGCCGGCGTACAGGCCGCAGGACACAAGAGTCGCTCAGACAACATGAAAGACTCAGATCACAGACGCTTCCATGATTTACAGAGCTGTCTTCTGGATTGTAGGTCATGTGAGGCCAAGTCTGCTCCCCGGGGTCAGCACAGGGGTCACCTAGTTTGCTCCTTGGCTGTGGCACCTTAGTCATGTTCTCTGCTCCTCGATTTCAGCACCTTGGTCACCTAGTTTGCTACTTGGTGACCCTGTCTGCTCCCCCGGGGGTTACCGCCTGGGTGACCCTGTCTGCTCCCGCGGGGCTTGCCGCCCGGGTGACCCTGTCTGCTCCCGCGGGGCTTGCCGCCCGGGTGACCCTGTCTGCTCCCGCGGGGGCTTGCCGCCCGGGTGACCCTGTCTGCTCCCCCGGGGCTTGCCGCCCAGGTGACCCTGTCTGCTCCCCGGGGGTTACCGCCCGGGTGACCCTGTCTGCTCCCGCGGGGCTTGCCGCCCGGGTGACCCTGTCTGCTCCCCGCGGGGCTTGCCGCCCGGGTGACCCTGTCTGCTCCCCCCGGGGCTTGCCGCCCGGGTGACCCTGTCTGCTCCCGCGGGGCTTGCCGCCCGGGTGACCCTGTCTGCTCCCCGGGGGTTACCGCCCGGGTGACCCTGTCTGCTCCCGCGGGGCTTGCCGCCCGGGTGACCCTGTCTGCTCCCGCGGGGCTTGCCGCCCGGGTGACCCTGTCTGCTCCCCCGGGGCTTGCCGCCCGGGTGACCCTGTCTGCTCCCCCGGGGCTTGCCGCCCGGGTGACCCTGTCTGCTCCCGCGGGGTTTGCCGCCCGGGTGACCCTGTCTGCTCCCCGGGGGTTACCGCCCGGGTGACCCTGTCTGCTCACCGGGGGTTACCGCCCGGGTGACCCTGTCTGCTCCCCCCGGGGCTTGCCGCCCGGGTGACCCTGTCTGCTCCCCCGGGGCTTGCCGCCCGGGTGACCCTGTCTGCTCCCGCGGGGCTTGCCGCCCGGGTGACCCTGTCTGCTCCCCCGGGGCTTGCCGCCCGGGTGACCCTGTCTGCTCCCCTGGGGCTTGCCCCCTGGGTGACCCTGTCTGCTCCCGCGGGGCTTGCCGCCCGGGTGACCCTGTCTGCTCCCCGGGGGTTACTGCCCGGGTGACCCTGTCTGCTCCCCCCGGGGGTTGCCGCCCGGGTGACCTCCGTTTTCAGCACCTGGGTGACGTCCGGTGTTGCCCGGTGAGTCCCTACGAAGAGGTCACTGATGATGGAGGGGATGTGACATTGCTGTGCCAGGCTGAGTGACCTGTGGACTGGGTGCACTAGCAGGAGATGCACAACAATCATGGCTGTGTACAGCCGCCCCTGCCCCGCTGCATGTACCTTTATATTCTGATACCAAAGTCTCGCCACCACCGTGCGGCGCATAGCCCCGCCCCCGCGACCTCTCACTTCCTTGTACATGTTTTTTTTTTTTTCATATTATTTTACAAATTGCCTTGAATATACCAAAGGAAGCCGATGATTAAAGTGGTATTTGTGTAATGGCCGCGTACTGTGTCACCTTCCCCCTGGCAATGACTCGTCAGCGCAGAGCGAGCAGATGCCGCATGACAGCCACACAGCACTATGTAACGATCCAGGGTCAGGCGCCTGCCCGGGGTACTAGGAGGGAGAGGAGACCGGGGCGGGGTATTACACAGTGTACATAGCAACTGACTCACACAGCACTCCGCTATACTGTGATATTATACAGGAGGAGGAGGTGACGTCATCAGATAGCAGTTATACAGGAGGAGGAGGTGACGTCATCAGATAGCAGTGATATTATACAGGAGGAGGAGGTGATGTCATCAGATAGCAGTGATATTATACAGGAGGAGGTGACGTCATCAGATAGTGATATTATACAGGAGGAGGTGGTGATGTCATCAGCAGTTATACAGGAGGAGGAGGTGACGTCATCAGATAGCAGTTATACAGGAGGAGGTGACGTCATCAGATAGCAGTTATACAGGAGGAGGTGACGTCATCAGATAGCAGTGATATTATACAGGAGGAGGTGGTGACGTCATCAGATAGCAGTGATATTATACAGGAGGAGGAGGTGACCTCATCAGATAGTAGTGATATTATACAGGAGGAGGTGACCTCATCAGATAGCAGTGATATTATACAGGAGGAGGTGACGTCATCAGATAGCAGTGATATTATACAGGAGGAGGTGGTGACGTCATCAGATAGTAGTGATATTATACAGGAGGAGGTGGTGACGTCATCAGAAAGTAGTGATATTATACAGGAGGAGGAGGTGACATCATCAGATAGCAGTGATATTATACAGGAGGAGGAGGTGACGTCATCAGATAGCAGTTATACAGGAGGAGGTGGTGACGTCATCAGATAGCAGTTATACAGGAGGAGGAGGTGACGTCATCAGATAGCAGTGATATTATACAGGAGGAGGAGGTGACCTCATCAGATAGTAGTGATATTATACAGGAGGAGGAGGTGACCTCATCAGATAGCAGTGATATTATACAGGAGGAGGTGACGTCATCAGATAGCAGTGATATTATACAGGAGGAGGTGGTGACGTCATCAGCAGTGATATTATACAGGAGGAGGAGGTGACGTCATCAGATAGCAGTTATACAGGAGGAGGAGGTGACGTCATCAGATAGCAGTTATACAGGAGGAGGTGGTGATGTCATCAGATAGTAGTGATATTATACAGGAGGAGGTGATGTCATCAGATAGCAGTGATATTATACAGGAGGAGGTTATGTCATCAGATAGTAGTGACATTATACAGGAGGAGGAGGTGACGTCATCAGATAGTAGTGATATTATACAGGAGACCGGAGCGGGGTATTACACAGTGTACATAGCAACTGACTCACACAGCACTCCGCTATACTGTGATATACAGGAGGAGGAGGTGACGTCATCAGATAGCAGTTATACAGGAGGAGGTGGTGACGTCATCAGAAAGTAGTGATATTATACAGGAGGAGGAGGTGACGTCATCAGATAGCAGTTATACAGGAGGAGGTGGTGACGTCATCAGATAGCAGTTATACAGGAGGAGGTGGTGATGTCATCAGATAGTAGTGATATTATACAGGAGGAGGTGGTGACGTCATCAGAAAGTAGTGATATTATACAGGAGGAGGAGGTGACGTCATCAGATAGCAGTTATACAGGAGGAGGTGGTGACGTCATCAGATAGCAGTTATACAGGAGGAGGTGGTGATGTCATCAGATAGTAGTGATATTATACAGGAGGAAGTGACGTCATCAGATAGCAGTGATATTATACAGGAGGAGGTGACGTCATCAGATAGTAGTGACATTATACAGGAGGAGGAGGTGACGTCATCAGATAGCAGTGATATTATACAGGAGGAGGAGGTGACGTCATCAGATAGTGATATTATACAGGAGGAGGAGGTGACGTCATCAGATAGTAGTGATATTATACAGGAGGAGGTGACGTCATCAGATAGCAGTGATATTATACAGGAGGAGGTGACATCATCAGATAGCAGTGATATTATACAGGAGGAGGTGACGTCTTCAGATAGCAGTGATATACAGGAGGAGGTGGTGATGTCATCAGCAGTGATATTATACAGGAGGACGAGGTGACGTCATCAGATAGCAGTGATATTATACAGGAGGAGGAGGTGACGTCATCAGATAGCAGTGATATTATACAGGAGGAGGAGGTGACGTCATCAGATAGCAGTGATATTATACAGGAGGAGGTGACGTCATCAGATAGTAGTGATATTATACAGGAGGTGGTGATGTCATCAGATAGCAGTTATACAGGAGGAGGTGACGTCATCAGATAGCAGTGATATTATACAGGAGGAGGTGACGTCATCAGATAGTAGTGATATTATACAGGAGGTGGTGATGTCATCAGATAGCAGTTATACAGGAGGAGGTGACGTCATCAGATAGCAGTGATATTATACAGGAGGAGGAGGTGACGTCATCAGATAGCAGTTATACAGGAGGAGGTGGTGACGTCATCAGATAGCAGTGATATTATACAGGAGGTGGTGATGTCATCAGATAGTTATACAGGAGGAGGTGACGTCATCAGATAGCAGTGATATTATACAGGAGGAGGTGATGACATCATCACACTCCAGATATCAGTGGAAGAGTGAAGAAATCAGGCGATACCTTTTAGAGGCTGAGTATATTTGATAGTAAGCTTTCGAGAGTGCTAGCTCTCTTCATCAGACATGGTGTTATACAAGAAACTGAAAATTCACAGATTTTTTATACACAAAGGATCTTAGAATCTATAAGAACAACAAAATGCAATATAAGTAAAGAAGTTATTTACAACAGGTCAAGAAATAAACAATCTGGAAAGTTGTGGTGCGTGACGGAGGGATCAGTAATTCTCGCTGTTATCTGTTTGCTATCAGGAGGTGATTTGTGACCCTCACAGCTCATACATAGTGTGACATGAAGCTGGCAGGAATATTAAGTCCAAATTACAGAGTTTGAAAGTTATGCATTACCTTATATTCCCATTCTTTCCTTTCTCTCTTTCTGCATCTTAAAATGTCCCATTAAAACCACAACCTGCAAATCTTCAATAGAGCGGTCTTCTCCGGAGAAATGTGCGGCCACTGGGAGATCGGTTCTACTGTTACTAATGGTGGATCTGTGTGAGTTCATGCGCTGACTGAGTCTCTGCCCTGTTTCCCCCACATAGAGGCCTGTGGTGGGACATTTGTTAGGATCTATATCTACAGCAAATGGGAACTTCAATGGGGACCAGATGTGCACCCCAATATGCAAATCTCTTTATGGCAGAAATGGAAGGAACATATTTATCAACATGCGCCACCAAACCTATGATTTACCTTCGTTATATCGATGATATCCTTGTCATCTGGACTGCAGGTGAGGAGGCCCTACTTCAATTCCATAATGACTTCAATGACTTTCACCCGACCATCAACCTTACACTTAGCTATTCAGGGAGTGAAATCCACTTTCTGGTTACCACAATATACATTAAAGACCACCGGCTACTCACATCAATATACCACAAACCCACAGACAGAACGGCCTGAGAAACGACAGCTTCCACCCCAAGCACACAAGACAATCTATAATCTACAGCCAGACTATACCATACAATCGTATGTGCTCCGACAAAGCAGACCTGGACAAGCACCTCCTGGATCTGGGGACGAAATTTCTCAGATTGGGATACAAACCAAAAGTGACAGACAACCAATTAACTCTGATATAAAAACACTACTTAAGGAGAAAAAGATGGCATTCAGGACAAGAGATAAGGAGGGGTTGGGGGAAGTACAAAAGGAGCTGAGGCATCAAATCAGGCAGGGAAAAGCCAGTTATAAAGGAAAAATGGAAAAACAAATGGAAAGAAAAGACATAAGGGGGGGTCTGGGAGGGGCTTAAGTCAATTTCGGGTCATAAACAGTCTGTCTGCCAGATTGAGGCAGATGTTAATTGGCTTAATGAACTAAACCTATTCTTCAACAGATTTGATCACACACCAGCTCCTCCCACCCCAGCATGTCCTTCAGCTTCCCCCACCACAATGACTTCTCCCCATGTGGCTACTTCCCAACAGACCAGTAAATCCAGAAATCCGTCTTTATCTGACCACAGTCTGACCTTCACACGGGCCCAGGTGAGGAAGGAGATGAAAAAGATCAAGGCGAGGAAAGCCGCAGGGCCAGATGACATCAGTGCAAGGCTAATTAAGACTTGTGGGGACCAGCTGTGTGGTATAATTACATATATGTATAATATGAGCCTGAGGCAGGAAATAGTCCCTGAATTATGGAAATCTTCTTGTGTGGTACCAGTTCCAAAGAAACCCCACCCTATGGACCTCAACGACTACAGACCTGTAGCACTGACATCCCACCTGATGAAGATCTTGGAGAGATTGGTTCTCACACATCTCCGCCCTCTAGTGAGCCCCGCTATGGACCCCCTCCAGTTTGCTTATCGGCCGGGCATTGGTGTAGATGATGCCATCATCCATCTTCCGCACAGGGCTCTGTCTCACCTGGAGAAACCAGGGAACACAGTGAGAATAATGTTCTTTGACTTCTCCAGTGCTTTTAACACCATACAGCCCAGGTTATTGAGGGACAAGCTGGGCCTTGCTGGAGTGGACCACCACCTCTCCAAATGGATCCTAGACTACCTCACAAATCGACCTCAATACGTGAGAGCCCGAGACTGTGTGTCAGGTACCGTGATCTGTAATACGGGGGCACCTCAGGGTACGGTTCTCGCCCCTTTCCTCTTCACACTGTACACTGCAGATTTTAGGTGCTCTCATCTAGCTGCTACCTACAGAAGTATTCTGACGACTCTGCAATAGTGGGTCTCATCACAGATGATGATGACAGGGAGTACAGAGAACTGAACCAGGATTTTGTGGACTGGTGCCACCGGAACCACCTGAAGATTAACGCGGGGAAGACCAAGGAGATGGTGGTGGACTTCCGTAAAGGCAGAAGCCCTCCTAAACCAGTGGACATCCTGGGGACGGGCATCGAGATTGTGAACACCTATAAGTACCTGGGTTTGCTCCTTAATAATAAGCTGGACTGGGCAGATCATATGGAGGCCCTGTACAGGAAGGGCCACAGCAGGCTCTACCTGCTTAGGAAGCTGAGAGCCTTTGGAATCCGGGGGGCACTTCTTAGGACTTTCTTCAACTCGGTAGTGGCATCAGCCATCTTCTTTGGAGTGGCCTGCTGGGGGAGCAGTATATCAACCAGGGACAGAAATAAACTTGACAAGCTGATTAGAAGGGCCAGCTCTGTCCTGGGGAGCCCACTGGACCCAGTGCAGGTGGTGGGTGACAGAAGGAAACTGTCCGTGGTGAGCTCCATGCAGAAGAAGAAGTCCCATCCCATGCATGAGACTGTGATCGCGCTGAGCAGTACTGTCAGTGACCGACTGCTCCACCCTAGGTGTGAGAAGGAGCGCTATCGGAAGTCTTTCCTCCCCACCGCGGTTAGGCTGTACAACCAACACCGACCTAAGCGGAGATCATTACACACAGAGAACTGAAATATCTCTCTGCCTGTTATATCCCCCACCCTCTGCTACGTCCTACCTGTCTGTCTGCTATTAATGTAATGCCTCTCACCTTGGAACATTCCTGTACATGTTGTATTTGTATCTGCTTATCTTATCTTATCTTTGCTGCTGTAACACACTGAATTTCCCCACTGTGGGACTATTAAAGGACTGTTATTATTATTATTATTATTATTAAAGAAAGCGTCAGCCATTACCAGAGACAGTCTCCTCACATATAGAGAGACCCAGAAAGATGCCCGAGTGCCCCTAGTTGTCACCTACAACCCACAGCTGGAGATCTACGAAGGATTGCCAAGGATCTCCAACCTGTGCTACATAGGGACAACAGACTCCAGGACATATTTCCAGTCCCCCCTCTCCTCTCCTCTCTTTTCGACAACCACCAAACCTGCGGCGTATTATCGTCCGGAGTGCCCTGAAGGCCCCAACTGAAAATGGCTCCTCACCTTGCCTACATAATAGGTGCATGACCTGCAAGCACATCCACACCGCTGACAGTGTACCTATCCCACAGTCACAACAGGTGCACAGAATTAGGGGGACATTCTCCTGCAGGTCTCCCAATGTGGTGTATCTCATAATGTGTGTGCAATGTCCCACCACAGGTCTCTATGTGGGGGAAACAGGGCAGAGACTTAGTCAGCGCATGAACTCACACAGATCCAATATTAATAACAGCAGAACAGATCTCCCAGTGGCCGCACATTTCTCCGGAGAAAACCACTCTATTGAAGATTTGCGGGTTGTGGTTTTAATGGGACATTTTAAGACGCAGAAGGAAAGGAAAGAACTGGAGTACAAATTTCAAAACTCTGCAATTTGGACTTAATATTCCTGCCAGCTTCATGTCACACTATGTATGAACTGTGAGGGTCACAAATCACCACCTGATTACAGATAGATAACAGCGAGAACTACTGATCTCTCCGTCACACCCCACAAGGATCCAGACTGTTTATTTCCTGACCTGTTGTAAATAACTTCTCTACTTAGATTGCATTTTGTTATTTTAAGGATTCCAAGATCCTTTGAAGGTCCATGACTTGTGTGTGTACAGGGTGTTGTATTACAGTGGGGAGAAAGTATTTAGTCAGCCCCCAATTGTACAAGTTCTCCCACTTATAAAGATGAGGCCGGCCTGTAATTGTCATCATAGGTAGACCTCAACTATGAGAGACAAAATGAGAAAACTAATCCAGAAAATCACATTGTCTCATTTTTTAAGAATTTATTTGCCTCATCTTTATAAGTGGCAGAACTTGCACAATTGGGGGCTGACTAAATACTATTTTTGCCACTGTAAAAACAGTCTGTGAATTTTCAGTTCTTGTATTACACCATGTCTGGTGGAGGGCGCTAGTGCTCCTGAACGCTCACTATCAGATGTACTCAGTTATCCTCTAAGACGTATCGCCTGATTTCTTCTCTTCCACTACTTTCTATGGCTAACACAGTACAACATTATACACGATAGGACCAAAAGTATGTGACCCCCTCCTAATTATCAGAATATTATTAGGATCGCACAGATGGGGGGATCACATCTCTGTATATTAGGATCACATCTCTGTATATTAGGATCACATCTCTGTATATTAGGATCACATCTCTGTATATTAGGATCACATCTCTGTATATTAGGATCACACAGACGGGGGGATCACATCTCTGTATATTAGGATCGCATCTCTGTATATTAGGATCACATCTCTGTATATTAGGATCACACAGACGGGGGGATCACATCTCTGTATATTAGGATCACATCTCTGTATATTAGGATCACATCTCTGTATATTAGGATCACATCTCTGTATATTAGGATCACATCTCTGTATATTAGGATCACATCCGACGGGGGATCACATCTCTGTATATTAGGATCACATCTCTGTATATTAGGATCACATCTCTGTATATTAGCCACACGGATCACATCTCTGTATATTAGGATCACATCTCTGTATATTACCCCGGATCACATCTCTGTATATTAGGATCACATCTCTGTATATTAGGATCACATCTCTGTATTAGGATCACATCTCTGTATATTAGGATCACATCTCTGTATATTAGGATCACATCTCTGTATTAGGATCACATCTCTGTATATTAGGATCACATCTCTGTATTAGGATCACATCTCTGTATATTAGGATCACATCTCTGTATATTAGGATCACATCTCTGTATATTAGGATCGCATCTCTGTATATTAGGATCACACAGACGGGGGATCACATCTCTGTATATTAGGATCACATCTCTGTATATTAGGATCACATCTCTGTATATTAGGATCGCATCTCTGTATATTAGGATCACATCTCTGTATATTAGGATCACACAGACGGGGGGATCACATCTCTGTATATTAGGATCACATCTCTGTATATTAGGATCACATCTCTGTATATTAGGATCACATCTCTGTATATTAGGATCACATCTCTGTATATTAGGATCACATCTCTGTATATTAGGATCACATCTCTGTATATTAGGATCACATCTCTGTATTAGGATCACATCTCTGTATATTAGGATCACATCTCTGTATATTAGGATCACATCTCTGTATATTAGGATCGCACAGACGGGGGGATCACATCTCTGTATATTAGGATCACATCTCTGTATATTAGGATCACATCTCTGTATATTAGGATCGCACAGACGGGGGGATCACATCTCTGTATATTAGGATCACATCTCTGTATATTAGGATCACATCTCTGTATATTAGGATCACATCTCTGTATATTAGGATGACATCTCTGTATATTAGGATCACATCTCTGTATATTAGGATCACATCTCTGTATATTAGGATCGCATCTCTGTATATTAGGATCGCATCTCTGTATATTAGGATCACATCTCTGTATATTAGGATCACATCTCTGTATTAGGATCACACAGACGGGGGATCACATCTCTGTATATTAGGATCACATCTCTGTATATTAGGATCACATCTCTGTATATTAGGATCACATCTCTGTATATTAGGATCACACAGACGGGGGATCACATCTCTGTATATTAGGATCACATCTCTGTATATTAGGATCACATCTCTGTATATTAGGATCGCATCTCTGTATATTAGGATCACATCTCTGTATATTAGGATCACATCTCTGTATATTAGGATCACATCTCTGTATTAGGATCACATCTCTGTATATTAGGATCACATCTCTGTATATTAGGATCGCATCCTGACGGGGCACACCTGTTTTAGGATCACATCTCTGTATATTAGGATCACATCTCTGTATTAGGATCACATCTCTGTATATTAGGATCACATCTCTGTATATTAGGATCACATCTCTGTATATTAGGATCACATCTCTGTATATTAGGATCACATCTCTGTTATTAGGATCACATCTCTGTATATTAGGATCACATCTCTGTATATTAGGATCACATCTCTGTATATTAGGATCACATCTCTGTATATTAGGATCACATCTCTGTATATTAGGATCACACAGACGGGGGATCACATCTCTGTATATTAGGATCACATCTCTGTATATTAGGATCACATCTCTGTATATTAGGATCGCATCTCTGTATATTAGGATCACATCTCTGTATATTAGGATCACACAGACGGGGGATCACATCTCTGTATATTAGGATCACATCTCTGTATATTAGGATCACATCTCTGTATATTAGGATCACATCTCTGTATATTAGGATCACATCTCTGTATATTAGGATCACATCTCTGTATTAGGATCACATCTCTGTATATTAGGATCACATCTCTGTATATTAGGATCACATCTCTGTATATTAGGATCGCACAGACGGGGGGGATCACATCTCTGTATATTAGGATCACATCTCTGTATATTAGGATCACATCTCTGTATATTAGGATCGCACAGACGGGGGGATCACATCTCTGTATATTAGGATCACATCTCTGTATATTAGGATCACATCTCTGTATTAGGATCACATCTCTGTATATTAGGATCACATCTCTGTATATTAGGATGACATCTCTGTATATTAGGATCACATCTCTGTATATTAGGATCACATCTCTGTATATTAGGATCGCATCTCTGTATATTAGGATCGCATCTCTGTATATTAGGATCACATCTCTGTATATTAGGATCACATCTCTGTATTAGGATCACACAGACGGGGGATCACATCTCTGTATATTAGGATCACATCTCTGTATATTCGGATCACATCTCTGTATATTAGGATCACATCTCTGTATATTAGGATCACACAGACGGGGGATCACATCTCTGTATATTAGGATCACATCTCTGTATATTAGGATCACATCTCTGTATATTAGGATCGCATCTCTGTATATTAGGATCACATCTCTGTATATTAGGATCACATCTCTGTATATTAGGATCACATCTCTGTATTAGGATCACATCTCTGTATATTAGGATCACATCTCTGTATATTAGGATCGCACAGACGGGGGGGATCACATCTCTGTATATTAGGATCGTACAGACGGGGGGATCACATCTCTGTATATTAGGATCACACAGACGGGGGATCACATCTCTGTATATTAGGATCACATCTCTGTATATTAGGATCGCACAGACGGGGGATCACATCTCTGTATATTAGGATCACATCTCTGTATATTAGGATCACATCTCTGTATATTAGGATCACGAATCTCTGTATATTAGGATCACACAGACGGGGGATCAAATCTCTGTATATTAGGATCACATCTCTGTATATTAGGATCACATCTCTGTATATTAGGATCACATCTCTGTATATTAGGATCACATCTCTGTATATTAGGATCGCACAGACGGGGGGATCAAATCTCTGTATATTAGGATCACATCTCTGTATATTAGGATCACATCTCTGTATATTAGGATCACATCTCTGTATATTAGGATCACATCTCTGTATATTAGGATTGCACAGACGGGGGGATCACATCTCTGTATATTAGGATCACATCTCTGTATATTAGGATCACATCTCTGTATATTAGGATCACACAGACGGGGGATCACATCTCTGTATATTAGGATCACATCTCTGTATATTAGGATCGCACAGACGGGGGATCACATCTCTGTATATTAGGATCACATCTCTGTATATTAGGATCACATCTCTGTATATTAGGATCACATCTCTGTATATTAGGATCGCACAGACGGGGGGGATCACATCTCTGTATATTAGGATCACATCTCTGTATATTAGGATCACATCTCTGTATATTAGGATCACACAGACGGGGGGATCACATCTATGTATATTAGGATCACATCTCTGTATATTAGGATCACATCTCTGTATATTAGGATCGTACAGACGGGGGATCACATCTCTGTATATTAGGATCACATCTCTGTATATTAGGATCACATCTCTGATATTAGGATCACATCTCTGTATATTAGGATCACATCTCTGTATATTAGGATCACATCTCTGTATATTAGGATCACATCTCTGTATATTAGGATCACACAGACGGGGGATCACATCTCTGTATTAGGATCACATCTCTGTATATTAGGATCACATCTCTGTATATTAGGATCACATCTCTGTATATTAGGATTGCACAGACGGGGGATCACATCTCTGTATATTAGGATCACATCTCTGTATATTAGGATCACACAGACGGGGGGATCACATCTCTGTATATTAGGATCACATCTCTGTATATTAGGATCACATCTCTGTATATTAGGATCACATCTCTGTTATTAGGATCACACAGACGGGGGATCACATCTCTGTATATTAGGATCACATCTCTGTATATTAGGATCACATCTCTGTATATTAGGATCACATCTCTGTATATTAGGATCACATCTCTGTATATTAGGATCACATCTCTGTATATTAGGATCACATCTCTGTATATTAGGATCACATCTCTGTATATTAGGATCACATCTCTGTATTAGGATCACATCTCTGTATATTAGGATCGCACAGATGGGGGGATCACATCTCTGTATATTAGGATCACATCTCTGTATATTAGGATTGCACAGACGGGGGATCACATCTCTGTATATTAGGATCACATCTCTGTATATTAGGATCACATCTCTGTATATTAGGATCACATCTCTGTATATTAGGATCACATCTCTGTATATTAGGATCACATCTCTGTATATTAGGATCACACAGACGGGGGATCACATCTCTGTATATTAGGATCACATCTCTGTATATTAGGATCGCACAGACGGGGGATCACATCTCTGTATATTAGGATCACATCTCTGTATATTAGGATCACATCTCTGTATATTACGATCACATCTCTGTATATTAGGATCACATCTCTGTATATTAGGATCACATCTCTGTATATTAGGATCGTACAGACGGGGGATCACATCTCTGTATATTAGGATCACATCTCTGTATATTAGGATCACATCTCTGTATATTAGGATCACACAGACGGGGGATCACATCTATGTATATTAGGATCACATCTCTGTATATTAGGATCACATCTCTGTATTAGGATCACATCTCTGTATATTAGGATCACATCTCTGTATATTAGGATCACATCTCTGTATAAGGACCATATTAGGATCACATCTCTGTATATTAGGATCGCACAGACGGGGGATCACATCTCTGTATATTAGGATCACATCTCTGTATATTAGGATCACATCTCTGTATATTAGGATCACACAGACGGGGGATCACATCTCTGTATTAGGATCACATCTCTGTATATTAGGATCACATCTCTGTATATTAGGATCACATCTCTGTATATTAGGATTGCACAGACGGGGGATCACATCTCTGTATATTAGGATCACATCTCTGTATATTAGGATCACACAGACGGGGGGATCACATCTCTGTATATTAGGATCACATCTCTGTATATTAGGATCACATCTCTGTATATTAGGATCACATCTCTGTATTAGGATCACACAGACGGGGGATCACATCTCTGTATATTAGGATCACATCTCTGTATATTAGGATCACATCTCTGTATATTATGATCACATCTCTGTATATTAGGATCACACAGACGGGGGGATCACATCTCTGTATATTAGGATCACATCTCTGTATATTAGGATCACATCTCTGTATATTAGGATCACACAGACGGGGGGGATCACATCTCTGTATATT
This sequence comes from Leptodactylus fallax, assembly GCA_947044405.1. Lineage (NCBI taxonomy): Eukaryota > Metazoa > Chordata > Amphibia > Anura > Leptodactylidae > Leptodactylus > Leptodactylus fallax. Next base: position 138,517 of record CAMRHE010001026.1, read on the forward strand.
AGGATCACATCTCTGTATATTAGGATCACATCTCTGTATATTAGGATCACATCTCTGTATATTAGGATCACATCTCTGTATATTAGGATCGCACAGACGGGGGGATCACATCTCTGTATATTAGAATCGCATCTCTGTATATTAGGATCGCATCTCTGTATATTAGGATCACATCTCTGTATATTAGGATCGCACAGACGGGGGATCACATCTCTGTATATTAGGATCACATCTCTGTATATTAGGATCGCACAGACGGGGGGATCACATCTCTGTATATTAGGATCGCACAGACGGGGGGATCACATCTTTGTATATTAGGATCACATCTCTGTATATTAGGATCACACAGACGGGGGATCACATCTCTGTATATTAGGATCACACAGACGGGGGATCACATCTCTGTATATAAGGATCACATCTCTGTATTAGGATCACATCTCTGTATATTAGGATCACATCTCTGTATATTAGGATCACATCTCTGTATTAGGATCACATCTCTGTATATTAGGATCACATCTCTGTATATTAGGATCGCACAGACGGGGGATCACATCTCTGTATATTAGGATCACATCTCTGTATATTAGGATCGCATCTCTGTATTAGGATCACATCTCTGTATATTAGGATCACATCTCTGTATATTAGGATCACATCTCTGTATATTAGGATCGCACAGACGGGGGATCACATCTCTGTATATTAGGATCACATCTCTGTATATTAGGATCACATCTCTGTATATTACGATCACATCTCTGTATATTAGGATCACATCTCTGTATATTAGGATCACATCTCTGTATATTAGGATCACATCTCTGTTATTAGGATCACATCTCTGTATATTAGGATCACATCTCTGTATATTAGGATCACATCTCTGTATATTAGGATCGCACAGACGGGGGATCACATCTCTGTATATTAGGATCACATCTCTGTATATTAGGATCACATCTCTGTATATTAGGATCACACAGACGGGGGATCACATCTCTGTATTAGGATCACATCTCTGTATATTAGGATCACATCTCTGTATATTAGGATCACATCTCTGTATATTAGGATTGCACAGACGGGGGATCACATCTCTGTATATTAGGATCACATCTCTGTATATTAGGATCACACAGACGGGGGGATCACATCTCTGTATATTAGGATCACATCTCTGTATATTAGGATCACATCTCTGTATATTAGGATCACATCTCTGTTATTAGGATCACACAGTCGGGGGATCACATCTCTGTATATTAGGATCACATCTCTGTATATTACGATCACATCTCTGTATATTAGGATCACATCTCTGTATATTAGGATCACACAGACGGGGGGGATCACATCTCTGTATATTAGGATCACATCTCTGTATATTAGGATCACATCTCTGTATATTAGGATCACACAGACGGGGGGATCACATCTCTGTATATTAGGATCACATCTCTGTATATTAGGATCACATCTCTGTATATTAGGATCACATCTCTGTATATTAGGATCACATCTCTGTATATTAGGATCACATCTCTGTATATTAGGATCACATCTCTGTATATTAGGATCGCACAGACGGGGGGATCACATCTCTGTATATTAGAATCGCATCTCTGTATATTAGGATCACATCTCTGTATATTAGGATCACACAGACGGGGGATCACATCTCTGTATATTAGGATCGCACAGACGGGGGGATCACATCTCTGTATATTAGGATCGCATCTCTGTATATTAGGATCACATCTCTGTATATTAGGATCGCACAGACGGGGGGGATCACATCTCTGTATATTAGGATCGCACAGACGGGGGATCACATCTCTGTATATTAGGATCACATCTCTGTATATTAGGATCGCACCAGACGTGGGGATCACATCTCTGTATATTAGGATCGCACAGACGGGGGGATCACATCTCTGTATATTAGGATCGCACAGACGGGGGATCACATCTCTGTATATTAGGATCACATCTCTGTATTAGGATCACATCTCTGTATGTTGGGATCACATCTCTGTATATTAGGATCACATCTCTGTAGGGGGATCACATCTTTGTATATTAGGATCACATCTCTGTATATTAGGATCACACAGACGGGGGATCACATCTCTGTATATTAGGATCACACAGACGGGGGATCACATCTCTGTATATAAGGATCACATCTCTGTATTAGGATCACATCTCTGTATATTAGGATCACATCTCTGTATATTAGGATCACATCTCTGTATTAGGATCACATCTCTGTATATTAGGATCACATCTCTGTATATTAGGATCGCACAGACGGGGGATCACATCTCTGTATATTAGGATCACATCTCTGTATATTAGGATCGCATCTCTGTATTAGGATCACATCTCTGTATATTAGGATCACATCTCTGTATATTAGGATCACATCTCTGTATATTAGGATCGCACAGACGGGGGGGATCACATCTCTGTATATTAGGATCGCACAGACGGGGGATCACATCTTTGTATATTAGGATCACATCTCTGTATATTAGGATCACACAGACGGGGGATCACATCTTTGTATATTAGGATCACATCTCTGTATATTAGGATCACACAGACGGGGGATCACATCTCTGTATATTAGGATCACATCTCTGTATATTAGGATCACATCTCTGTATTAGGATCGCACAGACGGGGGGTCACATCTCTGTATATTAGGATCACATCTCTGTATATTAGGATCACACAGACGGGGGATCACATCTCTGTATATTAGGATCACATCTCTGTATATTAGGATCACATCTCTGTATATTAGGATGACATCTCTGTATATAAGGATCACATCTCTGTATTAGGATCACATCTCTGTATATTAGGATCACATCTCTGTATTAGGATCACATCTCTGTATATTAGGATCACATCTCTGTATATTAGGATCGCACAGACGGGGGATCACATCTCTGTATATTAGGATCACATCTCTGTATATTAGGATCGCATCTCTGTATTAGGATCACATCTCTGTATATTAGGATCACATCTCTGTATATTAGGATCACATCTCTGTATATTAGGATCACATCTCTGTATATTAGGATCACACAGACGGGGGATCACATCTCTGTATATTAGGATCACATCTCTGTATATTAGGATCACATCTCTGTATATTAGGATCACATCTCTTTATATTAGGATCACATCTCTGTATATTAGGATCACATCTCTGTATATTAGGATCGCATCTCTGTATATTAGGATCACACAGACGGGGGGATCACATCTCTGTATATTAGGATCACATCTCTGTATATTAGGATCACATCTCTGTATATTAGGATCACACCAGTACGGGGGATCACATCTCTGTATATTAGGATCACATCTCTGTATATTAGGATCACATCTCTGTTATTAGGATCACATCTCTGTATATTAGGATCACATCTCTGTATATTAGGATCACATCTCTGTATATTAGGATGACATCTCTGTATATAAGGATCACATCTCTGTATTAGGATCACATCTCTGTATATTAGGATCACATCTCTGTATTAGGATCACATCTCTGTATATTAGGATCACATCTCTGTATATTAGGATCGCACAGACGGGGGATCACATCTCTGTATATTAGGATCACATCTCTGTATATTAGGATCGCATCTCTGTTATTAGGATCACATCTCTGTATATTAGAAAGGATCACATCTCTGTATATTAGGATCACATCTCTGTATATTAGGATCACATCTCTGTATATTAGGATCACACAGACGGGGGATCACATCTCTGTATATTAGGATCACATCTCTGTATATTAGGATCGCACAGATGGGGGGATCACATCTCTGTATATTAGGATCACATCTCTTTATATTAGGATCACATCTCTGTATATTAGGATCACATCTCTGTATATTAGGATCGCATCTCTGTATATTAGGATCACACAGACGGGGGATCACATCTCTGTATATTAGGATCACATCTCTGTATATTAGGATCGCACAGATGGGGGGATCACATCTCTGTATATTAGGATCACATCTCTGTATATTAGGATCACATCTCTGTATATTAGGATCACACAGACGGGGGATCACATCTCTGTATATTAGGATCACATCTCTGTATATTAGGATCACATCTCTGTATTAGGATCACATCTCTGTATATTAGGATCACATCTCTGTATATTAGGATCACATCTCTGTATATTAGGATCACATCTCTGTATATTAGGATCACATCTCTGTATATTAGGATCGCACAGACGGGGGATCACATCTCTGTATATTAGGATCACATCTCTGTATATTAGGATCACACAGACGGGGGATCACATCTCTGTATATTAGGATCACATCTCTGTATATTAGGATCACATCTCTGTATTAGGATCACATCTCTGTATATTAGGATCACATCTCTGTATATTAGGATCACATCTCTGTATATTAGGATCACACAGACGGGGGATCACATCTCTGTATATTAGGATCACATCTCTGTATATTAGGATCACATCTCTGTATATTAGGATCACACAGACGGGGGATCACATCTCTGTATATTAGGATCACATCTCTGTATATTAGGATCACATCTCTGTATATTAGGATCGCACAGACGGGGGGGATCACATCTCTGTATATTAGGATCACATCTCTGTATATTAGAATCGCATCTCTGTATTAGGATCACATCTCTGTATATTAGGATCACATCTCTGTATATTAGGATCGCATCTCTGTATATTAGGATCGCATCTCTGTATATTAGGATCACATCTCTGTATATTAGGATCACACAGACGGGGGATCACATCTCTGTATATTAGGATCGCATCTCTGTATATTAGGATCGCATCTCTGTATATTAGGATCACATCTCTGTATATTAGGATCGCACAGACGGGGGGATCACATCTCTGTATATTAGGATCACATCTCTGTATATTAGGATCACATCTCTGTATATTAGGATCACACAGACGGGGGATCACATCTCTGTATATTAGGATCACATCTCTGTATATTAGGATCACATCTCTGTATATTAGGATCGCATCTCTGTATATTAGGATCGCATCTCTGTATATTAGGATCACATCTCTGTATATTAGGATCACATCTCTGTATATTAGGATCACATTTCTGTATTAGGATCACATCTCTGTATATTAGGATCACATCTCTGTATATTAGGATCACATCTCTGTATATTAGGATCGCACAGGCGGGGGATCACATCTCTGTATATTAGGATCACATCTCTGTATATTAGGATCACATCTCTGTATATTAGGATCACATCTCTGTATATTAGGATCGTACAGACGGGGGGATCACATCTCTGTATATTAGGATCACATCTCTGTATATTAGGATCACATCTCTGTATATTAGGATCGCACAAACTGGGGGATCACATCTCTGTATATTAGGATCACATCTCTATATTAGGATCACATCTCTGTATATTAGGATCACACAGACGGGGGGATCACATCTCTGTATATTAGGATCACATCTCTGTATATTAGAATCACATCTCTGTATATTAGGATCACATCTCTGTATTAGGATCACATCTCTGTATATTAGGATCACACAGACGGGGGATCACATCTCTATATTAGGATCACATCTCTGTATATTAGGATCACATCTCTGTATATTAGGATCACATCTCTGTATATTAGGATCACACAGACGGGGGATCACATCTCTGTATATTAGGATCACATCTCTGTATATTAGGATCACATCTCTGTATATTAGGATCACATCTCTGTATATTAGGATCACATCTCTGTATATTAGGATCGCATCTCTGTATATTAGGATCGTACAGACGGGGGGATCACATCTCTGTATATTAGGATCACATCTCTGTATTAGGATCACATCTCTGTATATTAGGATCACATCTCTGTATATTAGGATCGCATCTCTGTATATTAGGATCACATCTCTGTATATTAGGATCGTACAGACTGGGGGATCACATCTCTGTATATTAGGATCACATCTCTATATTAGGATCACATCTCTGTATATTAGGATCACATCTCTGTATATTAGAATCACATCTCTGTATATTAGGATCACATCTCTGTATATTAGGATCGCACAGACGGGGGGATCACATCTCTGTATATTAGGATCGTACAGACGGGGGGGATCACATCTCTGTATATTAGGATCACATCTCTGTATATTAGGATCACATCTCTGTATATTAGGATCACATCTCTGTATATTAGGATCGCACAGACGGGGGATCACATCTCTGTATATTAGGATCACATCTCTATATTAGGATCACATCTCTGTATATTAGGATCACATCTCTGTATATTAGGATCGCACAGACGGGGGATCACATCTCTGTATATTAGGATCACATCTCTGTATATTAGGATCACATCTCTGTATATTAGGATCGCACAGACGGGGGGATCACATCTCTGTATATTAGGATCACATCTCTGTATATTAGGATGACATCTCTGTATATTAGGATCACATCTCTGTATATTAGGATCAAATCTCTGTATATTAGGATCACATCTCTGTATATTAGGATCACATCTCTGTATATTAGGATCGTACAGACGGGGGATCACAGCTCTGACATGGCGCCTCTGTATATTAGGATCGCATCTCTGTATATTAGGATCACATCTCTGTATATTAGGATGACATCTCTGTATATTAGGATCACATCTCTGTATATTAGGATTGCACAGACGGGGGATCACATCTCTGTATATTAGGATCACATCTCTGTATATTAGGATCACATCTCTGTATATTAGGATCGCACAGACGGGGGGATCACATCTCTGTATATTAGGATCACATCTCTGTATATTAGGATGACATCTCTGTATTAGGATCACATCTCTGTATATTAGGATCACATCTCTGTATATTAGGATCACATCTCTGATATTAGGACACACAGACGGGGGACACACTCTATATTAGGATCACATCTCTGTAAATTAGGATCACATCTCTGTATATTAGGATCACACAGACGGGGGATCACATCTCTGTATATTAGGATCACATCTCTGTATATTAGGATCACATCTCTGTATATTAGGATCACATCTCTGTATATTAGGATCACATCTCTGTATATTAGGATCGCACAGACGGGGGATCACATCTCTGTATATTAGGATCACATCTCTGTATATTAGGATCACATCTCTGTATATTAGGATCACATCTCTGTATATTAGGATCACATCTCTGTATATTAGGATCGCATCTCAGTATCTTGGGATCACATCTCTGTATATTAGGATCACATCTCTGTATATTAAAAGGATCACATCTCTGTATATTAGGATCACATCTCTGTATATTAGGATCCACGACGGGGGATCACATCTCTGTATATTAGGATCACATCTCTGTATATTAGGATCACATCTCTGTATATTAGGATCACATCTCTGTATATTAGGATCACACAGACTGGGGGATCACATCTCTGTATATTAGGATCACATCTCTGTATATTAGAATCGCATCTCTGTATATTAGGATCACATCTCTGTATATTAGGATCACATCTCTGTATATTAGGATCACATCTCTGTATATTAGGATCACATCTCTGTATATTAGGATCACATCTCTGTATATTAGGATCACATCTCTGTATATTAGGATCACATCTCTGTATATTAGGATCACATCTCTGTATATTAGGATCACATCTCTGTATATTAGGATCACATCTCTGTATATTAGGATCACATTCTGACATGGGGATCACATCTCTGTATATTAGGATCACATCTCTGTATATTAGGATCGCATCTCTGTATATTAGGATCACATCTCTGTATATTAGGATCACACTCTGTATCGGGGGATCACATCTCTGTATATTAGGATCACATCTCTGTATATTAGGATCACACCAGCGGGGGAAGGATCACATCTCTGTATATTAGGATCACATCTCTGTATATTAGGATCACATCTCTGTATATTAGGATCGCACTCTGACGTGGGGATCACATCTCTGTATATTAGGATCACATCTCTGTATATTAGGATCACATCTCTGTATATTAGGATCGCATCCAGTACGGGGGATCACATCTCTGTATATTAGGATCACATCTCTGTATATTAGGATGGCATCTCTGTATATTAGGATCACATCTCTGTATATTAGGATCACATCTCTGTATATTAGGATCACATCTCTGTATATTAGGATCACATCTCTGTATATTAGGATGACATCTCTGTATATTGGGATCACATCTCTGTATATTAGGATCACATCTCTGTATATTAGGATCACATCTCTGTATATTAGGATCACATCTCTGTATATTAGGATCACATCTCTGTATATTAGGATGACATCTCTGTTATTAGGATCACACCAGATGGGGGGATCACATCTCTGTTATTAGGATCACATCTCTGTTATTAGGATCACATCTCTGTATATTAGGATCACACAGACGGGGGATCACATCTCTGTATATTAGGATCACATCTCTGTATATTAGGATCACATCTCTGTATATTAGGATCACATCTCTGTATATTAGGATCACATCACGACGGGGGATCACATCTCTGTATATTAGGATCACATCTCTGTATATTAGGATCACATCTCTGTATATTGGGATCACATCTCTGTATATTAGGATCACATCTCTGTATGTGGGGATCACATCTCTGTATATTAGGATCACATCTCTGTATATTAGGATCACATCTCTGTATATTAGGATCACATCTCTGTATATTAGGATCACACAGACGGGGGGATCACATCTCTGTATATTAGGATCACATCTCTGTATATTAGGATCACATCTCTGTATATTAGGATCGTACAGACGGGGGGATCACATCTCTGTATATTAGGATCACATCTCTGTATATTAGGATCACATCTCTGTATTAGGATCACATCTCTGTATATTAGGATCACATCTCTGTATATTAGGATGACATCTCTGTATATTAGGATCGCATCTCTGTATATTAGGATCGCATCTCTGTATATTAGGATCACATCTCTGTATATTAGGATCACATCTCTGTATATTAGGATCGCACAGACGGGGGGATCACATCTCTGTATATTAGGATCACATCTCTGTATATTAGGATCACATCTCTGTATATTAGGATCACATCTCTGTATATTAGGATCGCATCTCTGTATATTAGGATCACATCTCGTGTATTAGGATCACATCTGTTGGGGGGATCACATCTCTGTATATTAGGATCACATCTCTGTATTAGGATCACATCTCTGTATATTAGGATCACACAGACGGGGGGATCACATCTCTGTATATTAGGATCACATCTCTGTATATTAGGATCACATCTCTGTTATTAGGATCACATCTCTGTATATTAGGATCCCACGGGGGATCACATCTCTGTATATTAGGATCACATCTCTGTATATTAGGATCACATCTCTGTATATTAGGATCACATCTCTGTATATTAGGATCGCACAGACGGGGGGGATCACATCTCTGTATATTAGGATCACATCTCTGTATATTAGGATCACATCTCTGTATATTAGGATCACATCTCTGTATATTAGGATCGCACAGACGGGGGGATCACATCTCTGTATATTAGGATCACATCTCTGTATATTAGGATCACATCTCTGTATATTAGGATCGCACAGACGGGGGGATCACATCTCTGTATATTAGGATCACATCTCTGTATATTAGGATCACATCTCTGTATATTAGGATCACATCTCTGTATATTAGGATCACATCTCTGTATATTAGGATCACATCTCTGTATATTAGGATCACATCTCTGTATATTAGGATCACATCTCTGTATATTAGGATCACATCTCTGTATATTAGGATCACATCTCTGTATATTAGAGAGGGGGATCACATCTCTGTATATTAGGATCGCACAGACGGGGGATCACATCTCTGTATATTAGGATCACATCTCTGTATATTAGGATCCACAGACGGGGGATCACATCTCTGTATATTAGGATCACATCTCTGTATATTAGGATCACATCTCTGTATATTAGGATCACATCCTGTATATGAGGATCACATCTCTGTATATTAGGATCACATCTCTGTATATTAGGATCACATCTCTGTATATTAGGATCACATCTCTGTATATTAGGATCACATCTCTGTATATTAGGATCACATCTCTGTATATTAGAGGATCACATCTCTGTATATTAGGATCACATCTCTGTATATTAGGATCGTACAGACGGGGGGATCACATCTCTGTATATTAGGATCACATCTCTGTATATTAGGATCGCACAGACGGGGGATCACATCTCTGTATATTAGGATCACATCTCTGTATATTAGGATCACATCTCTGTATATTAGGATCACATCTCTGTATATTAGGATCACATCTCTGTATATTAGGATCACATCTCTGTATATTAGGATCACATCTCTGTATATTAGGATCACATCTCTGTATATTAGGATCCACACTCTGAATGGGGGATCACATCTCTGTTATTAGGATCACATCTCTGTATTTAGGATCACATCTCTGTATATTAGGATCACATCTCTGTATATTAGGATCACATCTCTGTATATTAGGATCACATCTCTGTATATTAGGATCACATCTCTGTATATTAGGATCACACAGACGGGGGATCACATCTCTGTATATTAGGATGACATCTCTGTATATTAGGATCACATCTCTGTATATTAGGATCACATCTCTGTATATTAGGATCACATCTCTGTATATTAGGATCACATCTCTGTATATTAGGATCACACAGACGGGGGATCACATCTCTGTATATTAGGATCACATCTCTGTATATTAGGATCACATCTCTGTATATTAGGATCACATCTCTGTATATTAGGATCACACAGACGGGGGATCACATCTCTGTATATTAGGATCACATCTCTGTATTAGGATCACATCTCTGTATATTAGGATCACATCTCTGTATATTAGGATCACACAGACGGGGGATCACATCTCTGTATATTAGGATCACATCTCTGTATATTAGGATCACATCTCTGTATATTAGGATCACATCTCTGTATATTAGGATCGCATCTCTGTATATTAGGATCGCACAGACGGGGGGATCACATCTCTGTATATTAGGATCACATCTCTGTATATTAGGATCACATCTCTGTATTAGGATCACATCTCTGTATATTAGGATCGCACAGATGGGGGGATCACATCTCTGTATATTAGGATCACATCTTTGTATATTAGGATCACATCTCTGTATATTAGGATCACATCTCTGTATATTAGGATCACACAGACGGGGGATCACATCTCTGTATATTAGGATCACATCTCTGTATATTAGGATCACATCTCTGTATATTAGGATCACATCTCTGTATATTAGGATCGCACAGACGGGGGGATCACATCTCTGTATATTAGGATCACATCTCTGTATATTAGGATCACATCTCTGTATATTAGGATCGTACAGACAGGGGGGTCACATCTCTGTATATTAGGATCACATCTCTGTATATTAGGATCACACAGACGGGGGATCACATCTCTGTATATTAGGATCACATCTCTGTATATTAGGATCACATCTCTGTATATTAGGATCACATCTCTGTATATTAGGATCACACAGACGGGGGGCCCTGATAGGGGATCACATCTCTGTATATTAGACTGGATCGCATCTCTGTATATTAGGATCACATCTCTGTATATTAGGATCGCACAGACGGGGGGATCACATCTCTGTATATTAGGATCACATCTCTGTATATTAGGATCACATCTCTGTTATTAGGATCACATCTCTGTATATTAGGATCACATCTCTGTATATTAGGATAACATCTCTGTATATTAGGATCACATCTCTGTATATTAGGATCACATCTCTGTATATTAGGATCACACAGACGGGGGATGACATCTCTGTATATTAGGATCACATCTCTGTATATTAGGATCGCATCTCTGTATATTAGGATCACATCTCTGTATATTAGGATCGCACAGACGGGGGGATCACATCTCTGTATATTAGGATCGCACAGACGGGGGGATCACATCTCTCGGCCTTTTAGGATCACATCTCTGTATATTAGGATCACATCTCTGTATATTAGGATCACATCTCTGTATATTAGGATCACATCTCTGTATATTAGGATCACATCTCTGTATATTAGGATCACATCTCTGTATATTTGGATCACATCTCTGTATATTAGGATCACATCTCTGTATATTAGGATCACACAGACGGGGGATCACATCTCTGTATATTAGGATCACACAGACGGGGGATCACATCTCTGTATATTAGGATCACATCTCTGTATATTAGGATCGCACAGACGGGGGATCACATCTCTGTATATTAGGATCGCATCTCTGTATATTAGGATCGCACAGACGGGGGATCACATCTCTGTATATTAGGATCACATCTCTGTATATTAGGATCACATCTCTGTATATTAGGATCACACAGACGGGGGGATCACATCTCTGTATATTAGGATCACATCTCTGTATATTAGGATCACATCTCTGTATATTAGGATCACATCTCTGTATATTAGGATCGCACAGACGGGGGATCACATCTCTGTATATTAGGATCACATCTCTGTATATTAGGATCACATCTCTGTATATTAGGATCACATCTCTGTATTAGGATCACATCTCTGTATATTAGGATCACATCTCTGTATATTAGGATCACATCTCTGTATATTAGGATCACACAGACGGGGGGATCACATCTCTGTATATTAGGATCACATCTCTGTATATTAGGATCACATCTCTGTATATTAGGATCACATCTCTGTATATTAGGATCGCATCTCTGTATATTAGGATCGCATCTCTGTATATTAGGATCGCACAGACGGGGGATCACATCTCTGTATATTAGGATCGCACAGACGGGGGATCACATCTCTGTATATTAGGATCACATCTCTGTATATTAGGATCACATCTCTGTATATTAGGATCGCACAGACGGGGGATCACATCTCTGTATTAGGATCACATCTCTGTATATTAGGATCACATCTCTGTATATTAGGATCACATCTCTGTATATTAGGATCACATCTCTGTATATTAGGATCACATCTCTGTATATTAGGATCACACAGACGGGGGATCACATCTCTGTATATTAGGATCACATCTCTGTATATTAGGATCACATCTCTGTATATTAGGATCACATCTCTGTATATTAGGATCACACAGACGGGGGATCACATCTCTGTATATTAGGATCACATCTCTGTATATTAGGATCACATCTCTGTATATTAGGATCGCACAGATGGGGGATCACATCTCTGTATATTAGGATCACATCTCTGTATATTAGGATCACATCTCTGTATATTAGGATCACATCTCTGTATATTAGGATCACACAGACGGGGGATCACATCTCTGTATATTAGGATCACATCTCTGTATATTAGGATGACATCTCTGTATATTAGGATCACATCTCTGTATATTAGGATCACATCTCTGTATATTAGGATCGCACAGACGGGGGGATCACATCTCTGTATATTAGGATGACATCTCGAATTGGTCACACTCGACCCGCGGGGTCACATCTCTGTATATTAGGATCACATCTCTGTATATTAGGATCACATCTCTGTATATTAGGATCACATCTCTGTATATTAGGATGACATCTCTGTATATTAGGATCACATCTCTGTATATTAGGATCACATCTCTGTATATTAGGATCACACAGACGGGGGGGATCACATCTCTGTATATTAGGATGACATCTCTGTATATTAGGATCACATCTCTGTATATTAGGATCGCACAGACGGGGGATCACATCTCTGTATATTAGGATCACATCTCTGTATATTAGGATCACATCTCTGTATATTAGGATCACATCTCTGTATTAGGATCACATCTCTGTATATTAGGATCGCATCTCTGTATATTAGGATCACATCTCTGTATATTAGGATCACATCTCTGTATATTAGGATCACATCTCTGTATATTAGGATCACATCTCTGTATATTAGGATCGCACAGACGGGGGGACACACTCTGTATTGGATCACATCTCTGTATATTAGGATCACATCTCTGTATATTAGGATCACATCTCTGTATATTAGGATCGCATCTCTGTATATTAGGATCGCATCTCTGTATATTAGGATCGCATCTCTGTATATTAGGATCGCACAGACGGGGGACCCCCCCCGAGGGGCCGGGGGATCTCTGTATATTAGGACACATCTCGGTATATTGGGATCACATCTCTGTATATTAGGATCGCACAGACGGGGGATCACATCTCTGTATATTAGGATCACATCTCTGTATATTAGGATCACATCTCTGTATATTAGGATCGCACAGACGGGGGATCACATCTCTGTATATTAGGATCACATCTCTGTATATTAGGATCACATCTCTGTATATTAGGATCACACAGACGGGGGATCACATCTCTGTATATTAGGATCACATCTCTGTATATTAGGATCACATCTCTGTATATTAGGATCGCACAGATGGGGGATGACATGAGGTGTATAATATTATTATTATTACTTATATATGTATATGTGATGACGTGTAACCTCCGCATTGGTCACATTGCAGTGGAGGACTGCCAGGTACGCCGCCATATGACGCTCTATTAGTACTGCGGTTTTCACCACCCTCGGCCTCCATGTTATGAATCTTTCTTTGTAAACAGTTTTTACTTTCTCCATTGTAACCGGACTTGGGTTTGTGATTGGTGAACGATTCCTACTGTATCTGGCACAGTCAACTGGGCTTTATATTTTTTTGGCCTTCGGGTTTAAAGAACTGCTGTAAAATCCGCAAGTGTGAACGCAGCCCTATGTTACCTGAGCGCGGATTGCGCGCCCCCCGCCTGCTAGAGTGAGCCAGTCTGAACCTATAGAAGCTGTGGGCAGCCTGGCCAGTACCATGCAGGCGGGGGGGGAGAGAGATGAGCGCTATCATGTGATATTTAGAGGGGGGGAGGTCGGAGTGAGATGCTCTGCAGCGATTATACCGGAACCTGAGGTGAATGGCGTTCAGTGCTGCCGCCTCCCGTGTACTATGGCTCCGTCCTCGCACTCTCTCCCCCTATTGGATCTGTGGTATCGCCTGGCCAGCTTCCGGTTTGTTCTCGGAGTTTCCGGTTTTTGTGCGGGTGAGCGGCCTGAGGAGACTGCGCAGATTGTAGGATACCGGGCCGCGGAAACCGAGGGAGGAGGCCAGGACAGCCCGGGGACTGAGGCCTGGAGGCCGCCGGACATGCGCGGCCTGTGACCCGACTACCAATCTATGTCTGATGGCCGCAGACCAGGACAAGCTGGAAGGACTCACAGTACCGGGCCGCAGAGCCAAAGCCGGTGAGACCCGGGGAGGAGGAGGGAACCGGGAGAAGAGGAGGGGGGGAGAGAGAGAGAGAACCGGAGGAGGGGGAGGGAACCGGGAGAAGAGGGGGGGGGGGGAGGGAGAAGAGGAGGGGGGGGAGGGAGAAGAGGAGGGGGGGGAGGGAGAGAGGAGGGGGGGGAGGGAGAAGGGGGGGGGGAGGGAGGGAGAAGGAGGGGGGGGAGGGAGAAGGAGGGGGGGGGGGGGGAAGGGAGAGAGAACCGGAGGAGAGGGAGAGACGGAGGAGAGGGAGAGCCGGGGGAGAGAGAGGGAGAGAGAACCGGAGGAGGAGGAGAGAGAACCGGGAGAGAGAACCGGAGGAGGAGGAGAGAGAGACCGGGGGGGGAGAGAACCGGGGGGAACCGGAGGAGGAGGAGAGAGAACCGGGGGAGGGGGGAGAGAACCGGGAGAGAGAACCGGAGGAGGAGGAGAGAGAACCGGGGGAGGGGGAGAGAACCGGGAGAGAGAACCGGAGGAGGAGGAGAGAGAGAACCGGAGGAGGGGGAGGGAACCGGGAGAAGAGGAGGGGGGGAGGGAGAGAGAGCCGGGGGAGAGACCGGGAGAGAGAACCGGAGGAGGGGGAGGGAACCGGGAGAAGAGGAGGGGGGAGGGAGAGAGAACCGGAGGAGAGAGAGAGAACCGGGAGAGAGAACCGAAGGAGGAGGAGAGAGAACCGGGGAGGGGGAGAGAACCGGGAGAGAGAACCGGAGGAGGAGGAGAAGAGAGAACCGGGGGAGGGGGAGAGAACCGGGAGAGAGAACCGGAGGAGGAGGAGAGAGAACCGGGAGAGAACCGGGAGAGAGAACCGGGGGAGGGGGAGAGAACCGGAGGAGGAGGAGAGAGAACCGGGGGAGGGGGAGAGGGGGAGAGAACCGGGGAGGGAGAGAGAGAACCGGGGGAGGGGGGAGGAGGAGAGAGAACCGGGGGGGAGAGACCGGGGGGAGAGAACCGGGAGAGAGAACCGGAGGAGGAGGAGAGAGAACCGGGGGAGGGGGAGAGAACCGGGGAGAGAGAACCGGAGGAGGAGGAGAGAGGGGGGGGGGGGGAGGGGGAGGCCGGGGGGGGGGAGGGAGAGAACCGGGGAGGGGGAGAGAACCGGGGAGGAGGGGGAGGGGAGGGGGAGAGAACCGGAGGAGGAGGAGAGAGAAGGGAGGGGGAGAGAACCGGAGGAGGAGGAGAGACGGGGAGAGAGAACCGGAGGAGGAGGAGAGAGAACCGGGAGAGAGAACCGGAGGAGGAGGAGAGAGAACCGGGGAGAGAACCGGAGGAGGAGGAGAGAGAACCGGAGAGAACCGGAGGAGGAGGAGAGAGAACCGGAGAGAACCGGGAAGGAGAGAGAAGGAGGAGGAGGAGGGAGAGAGAATCGAGGAGGAGGAGAGAGAACCGGGGGAGGGGGAGAGAACCGGGAGAGAGAACCGGGGGAGGGGGGAGAGAACCGGGGAGAGAGGAGGGGGGGGGAGAGAGAACCGGAGGAGGAGGGGGAGAGAGAACCGGAGGAGGAGGGAGAGAGAGAACCGGAGGAGGAGGGGGAGAGAGAACCGGAGGAGGGAGAGGGAACCGAAGGAGGAGGGAGAGAGAACCGGAGGAGGAGGAGAGAGAACCGGGAGAGAGAACCGGAGGAGGAGGAGAGAGAACCGGTGGAGAGAGAGAGAACCGGGAGAGAGAACCGGAGGAGGAGGGGGAGAGAGAACCGGAGGAGGAGGAGGGAGAGAGAACCGGAGGAGGAGGAGGAGGGAGAGAGAACCGAAGGAGGGAGAGGGAGAGAGAACCGAAGGAGGGAGAGGGAGAGAGAACCGGAGGAGGAGGAGGAGGGAGAGAGAACCGGAGGAGGAGGGGGAGGGAGAGAGAACCGGAGGAGGAGGGAGAGAGAACCGGAGGAGGGAGGAGGAAAGAGAGGAGAGGGAGAGAGAACTGGGGGAGAGAGAGAACCGGGAGAGGAGGAGGGGAGAGGGAGAGAACCGGGAGAGGAGCGGGGAGAGGGAGAGAATCGGGAGAGGAGGGGGGGAGAGGGAGAGAATCGGGAGAGGAGGGGGGAGAGGGAGAGAACCGGGAGTGGAGGGGGGAGAGGGAGAGAACTGGAGGAGGGAACCGGGAGAGGAGGAGGGGAGAGAGAGAGAACCGGAGGAGGAAACCGGGAGAGGAGGAGGGAGAGAGAGAACCGGAGGAGGAGGAGGAGGGAGAACCGGAGGAGGAGGAGGAGGGAGAACCGGAGGAGGAGGGAGAACCGGAGATAGGAGAGAGAACCGGAGGAGGAGGAGGGAGAACAGGAGGAGGGAGAACCGGAGGAGGGGGGGGAACCGAGGAGGGAACCGGGGAGAGAGAGAACCGGAGGAGGGAACCGGGAGAGGAGGAGGGAGAGAGAACCGGAGGAGGGAACCGGGAGACGAGGAGGGAGAGAGAACCGGAGGAGGGAACCGGGAGAGGAGGGAGAGAATCGGGAGAGGAGGGAGAGAGAGGGAGCGAACCGGGAGAGGAGGGGGGAGAGGGAAAAAACCGGGAGAGGAGGGGGGAGAGGGAGAAAGCCGGGAGTGGAGGGGGGAGAGGGAGAAAGCCGGGAGTGGAGGGGGGAGAGGGAGAAAGCCGGGGGAGGAGGGGGGAGGGAGGGAGAGAACCGGAGGAGGGTGGGGGGGGAGAGAGAGGAGGGGGGGGGGAGAGGAGGAGGAGGGGTGGGGGGGGGGGGAGAGAAGAGGAGGAGGGTGGGGGGAGGGGAGAGGGGGGTGGGGGGGGAGAGAAGAGGAGGAGGGGGTGGGGGGGAGAGAAGAGGAGGAGGGGGGGGGGGGGGAGAGAAGAGGAGGAGGGGGGGGGGGAGAGAAGAGGAGGAGGGTGGGGGGGGAGAGAAGAGGAGGAGGGTGGGGGGGGAGAAGCGGAGGAGGAGGGTGGGGGGAGAGAAGCGGAGGAGGAGGGAGGGACACGAGGAGGGAGGACCGGGGGGGGGGGGATGAGCTTGGATGTGACAATGACCTGTTTGGTCTCCTCTACTTTCCAGGCATGCAAATGAAGAGCCCAGAGAAGAAACGCCGCAAGTCGAACACTCAGGTATGGAGGACAGGGGGTTGGGAAGAAACTCAGCGGAGAGTAAAGGGAGCGGCGAATGGCCAGTTTCCGAAGGTTGGGACGTCCTCTGTCTGCTGTGTCTGTAGGCTAGTCCATCCGTCCCCCCCTTCCCAGGCCCTAAGTATGTGGCGTACGCCCAACGCTGCCGCGCTACACCTTCTATCACATGTTATTACCGCCATCTTATGTAATATTCAAGGGCCTCAGTCTGGAGGAAGCAACTCTGTATGGTCAGTCATGGGCGGATGGTAGTGGAGGAGAGGAAGTTATTACATGGGGGGAGGGGGATACTGGAGGAGAGGAGGTTATTACATGGGGGAGGGGAATCCTGGAGGAGAGGAGGATATTACATGGAGGGAGGGGGATCCTGGAAAAGAGGAGGTTATTACATGGGGGAGGGGAATACTGGAGGAGAGGAGGTTATTACATGGAGGGAGGGGAATACTGGAGGAGAGGAGGTTATTACATGGGGGAGGGGGATTCTGCAGGAGAGGAGGTTATTACATGGAGGGAGGGGAATACTGGAGGAGAGGAGGTTATTACATGGGGGGAGGGGGATACTGGAGGAGAGGAGGTTATTACATGGGGGGAGGGGGATACTGGAGGAGAGGAGGTTATTACATGGGGATCCTGGAGAAGAGGAGGTTATTACATGGGGGAGGGGAATACTGGAGGAGAGGAGGTTATTACATGTGGGGAGGGGGATCCTGGAGATGAGGAGGTTATTACATGGGGGGAGGGGGATCCTGGAGATGAGGAGGTTATTACATGGGGGGAGGGGGATACTGGAGGAGAGGAGGTTATTACATGGGGGAGGGAAATACTGGAGGAGAGGAGGTTATTAAATGGAGGGAGGGGAATACTGGAGTTGAGGAGGTTATTACATGGAGGGGGGGAATACTGGAGGAGAGGAGGTTATTACATGGGGAGGGGGATCCTGGAGGAGAGGAGGTTATTACATGGGGGAGGGGGATACTGGAGGAGAGGAGGTTATTACATGGAGGGGGGGAATACTGGAGGAGAGGAGGTTATTACATGGGAAGGGGGATCCTGGAGGAGAGGAGGTTATTACATGGGGGAGGGGGATACTGGAGGAGAGGAGGTTATTACATGGGGGAGGGGGATCCTGGAGGAGAGGAGGTTATTACATGGGGGTTCATACTGAGGAGGTTATTACATGAGGGCAGGGGGATCCTGAAGGAGAGGAGGTTATTACATGGGGGAGGGGGATCCTGGAGGAGAGGAGGTTATTACATGGGGCAGGGGGATCCTGGAGGAGAGGAGGTTATTACATGGGGCAGGGGGATCCTGGAGGAGAGGAGGTTATTACATGGGGGAGGGGGATACTGGAGGAGAGGAGGTTATTACATGGGGGAGGGGAATACTGGAGGAGAGGAGGTTATTACATGGAGGGAGGGGAATACTGGAGGAGAGGAGGTTATTACATGGAGGGAGGGGGATACTGGAGGAGAGGAAGTTATTACATGGGGGAGGGGAATACTGGAGGAGAGGAGGTTATTACATGGGGAGGGGGATCCTGGAAGAGAGGAGGTTATTACATGGGGGAGGGAAATACTGGAGGAGAGGAGGTTATTAAATGGAGGGAGGGGAATACTGGAGTTGAGGAGGTTATTACATGGAGGGGGGGAATACTGGAGGAGAGGAGGTTATTACATGGGGAGGGGGATCCTGGAGGAGAGGAGGTTATTACATGGGGGAGGGGGATACTGGAGGAGAGGAGGTTATTACATGGAGGGGGGGGAATACTGGAGGAGAGGAGGTTATTACATGGGGAGGGGGATCCTGGAGGAGAGGAGGTTATTACATGGGGGAGGGGGATACTGGAGGAGAGGAGGTTATTACATGGGGGAGGGGGATCCTGGAGGAGAGGAGGTTATTACATGGGGGTTCATACTGAGGAGGTTATTACATGAGGGCAGGGGGATCCTGAAAGAGAGGAGGTTATTACATGGGGGAGGGGGATCCTGGAGGAAAGGAGGTTATTACATGGGGCAGGGGGATCCTGGAGGAGAGGAGGTTATTACATGGGGCAGGGGGATCCTGGAGGAGAGGAGGTTATTACATGGGGGAGGGGGATACTGGAGGAGAGGAGGTTATTACATGGGGGAGGGGAATACTGGAGGAGAGGAGGTTATTACATGGAGGGAGGGGAATACTGGAGGAGAGGAGGTTATTACATGGAGGGAGGGGGATACTGGAGGAGAGGAAGTTATTACATGGGGGAGGGGAATACTGGAGGAGAGGAGGTTATTACATGGGGAGGGGGATCCTGGAAGAGAGGAGGTTATTACATGGGGGAGGGAAATACTGGAGGAGAGGAGGTTATTAAATGGAGGGAGGGGGATACTGGAGTTGAGGAGGTTATTACATGGAGGGGGGAATACTGGAGGAGAGGAGGTTATTACATGGGGAGGGGGATCCTGGAGGAGAGGAGGTTATTACATGGGGGAGGGGGATACTGGAGGAGAGGAGGTTATTACATGGAGGGGGGGGAATACTGGAGGAGAGGAGGTTATTACATGGGGAGGGGGATCCTGGAGGAGAGGAGGTTATTACATGGGGGAGGGGGATACTGGAGGAGAGGAGGTTATTACATGGGGGAGGGGGATCCTGGAGGAGAGGAGGTTATTACATGGGGGTTCATACTGAGGAGGTTATTACATGAGGGCAGGGGGATCCTGAAGGAGAGGAGGTTATTACATGGGGGAGGGGGATCCTGGAGGAGAGGAGGTTATTACATGGGGGAGGGGGATACTGGAGGAGAGGAGGTTATTACATGGAGGGGGGGAATACTGGAGGAGAGGAGGTTATTACATGGGGAGGGGGATCCTGGAGGAGAGGAGGTTATTACATGGGGGAGGGGGATACTGGAGGAGAGGAGGTTATTACATGGAGGGGGGGAATACTGGAGGAGAGGAGGTTATTACATGGGGAGGGGGATCCTGGAGGAGAGGAGGTTATTACATGGGGGAGGGGGATACTGGAGGAGAGGAGGTTATTACATGGGGGAGGGGGATCCTGGAGGAGAGGAGGTTATTACATGGGGGTTCATACTGAGGAGGTTATTACATGAGGGCAGGGGGATCCTGAAGGAGAGGAGGTTATTACATGGGGGAGGGGGATCCTGGAGGAAAGGAGGTTATTACATGGGGCAGGGGGATCCTGGAGGAGAGGAGGTTATTACATGGGGCAGGGGGATCCTGGAGGAGAGGAGGTTATTACATGGGGCAGGGGGATCCTGGAGGAGAGGAGGTTATTACATGGGGGAGGGGGATACTGGAGGAGAGGAGGTTATTACATGGGGGAGGGGAATACTGGAGGAGAGGAGGTTATTACATGGAGGGAGGGGGATACTGGAGGAGAGGAAGTTATTACATGGGGGAGGGGAATACTGGAGGAGAGGAGGTTATTACATGGGGAGGGGGATCCTGGAAGAGAGGAGGTTATTACATGGGGGAGGGAAATACTGGAGGAGAGGAGGTTATTAAATGGAGGGAGGGGAATACTGGAGTTGAGGAGGTTATTACATGGAGGGGGGGAATACTGGAGGAGAGGAGGTTATTACATGGGGAGGGGGATCCTGGAGGAGAGGAGGTTATTACATGGGGGAGGGGGATACTGGAGGAGAGGAGGTTATTACATGGAGGGGGGGGAATACTGGAGGAGAGGAGGTTATTACATGGGGAGGGGGATCCTGGAGGAGAGGAGGTTATTACATGGGGGAGGGGGATACTGGAGGAGAGGAGGTTATTACATGGGGGAGGGGGATCCTGGAGGAGAGGAGGTTATTACATGGGGGTTCATACTGAGGAGGTTATTACATGAGGGCAGGGGGATCCTGAAGGAGAGGAGGTTATTACATGGGGGAGGGGGATCCTGGAGGAGAGGAGGTTATTACATGGGGCAGGGGGATCCTGGAGGAGAGGAGGTTATTACATGGGGCAGGGGGATCCTGGAGGAGAGGAGGTTATTACATGGGGGAGGGGGATACTGGAGGAGAGGAGGTTATTACATGGGGGAGGGGAATACTGGAGGAGAGGAGGTTATTACATGGAGGGAGGGGAATACTGGAGGAGAGGAGGTTATTACATGGAGGGAGGGGGATACTGGAGGAGAGGAAGTTATTACATGGGGGAGGGGAATACTGGAGGAGAGGAGGTTATTACATGGGGAGGGGGATCCTGGAAGAGAGGAGGTTATTACATGGGGGGGGAAATACTGGAGGAGAGGAGGTTATTAAATGGAGGGAGGGGGATACTGGAGTTGAGGAGGTTATTACATGGAGGGGGGGGGAATACTGGAGGAGAGGAGGTTATTACATGGGGAGGGGGATCCTGGAGGAGAGGAGGTTATTACATGGGGGAGGGGGATACTGGAGGAGAGGAGGTTATTACATGGAGGGGGGGGAATACTGGAGGAGAGGAGGTTATTACATGGGGGTTCATACTGAGGAGGTTATTACATGAGGGCAGGGGGATCCTGAAGGAGTTTGGGGGGGACTGAGGAGAGGAGGTTATTACATGGGGGAGGGGGATCCTGGAGGAGAGGAGGTTATTACATGGGGGAGGGGGATACTGGAGGAGAGGAGGTTATTACATGGGGGTTCATACTGAGGAGGTTATTACATGAGGGCAGGGGGATCCTGGAGGAGATTACTTGGATTGTCCTGTCATTCCCCATGTTGTTGTCTTCTACGTGTCGCAGACATTAAGAGGGAATGGGGTGGAGCTTCTTCCTGGGTGCAGGTACATGAGGTGACCCCCAGGTGGCGCTCTCCCTTCGCCTTCTCCAGCCGCTCAGTGTGTTTTCTTGTCTTCCCCAGGGCCCCGCCTACTCCCACCTTTCGGAGTTTGCCCCTCCCCCCACTCCTATGGTGGATCACCTGGTCGCATCCAATCCATTTGAAGATGACTTTGGTGCCCCGAAGGTCAGTGCCGCTACATCTCCCTTCATTAACAATCCGGTGCCATTTGGAAGCTTCCGGGTGCAAGGGGGCATGCCGCACCAGGTGCCCCCGGGCTATCCTGGGGGCCCGCAGCCTATGAGACGACAACCCCCACCCTTTCCTCCCAACCAGATGGGCCCGGGGTTTGGGATGCCTCAGAATCCGAACTATGTGCAGCCGGGAAACATGAACTTCACCAGCCAGTCCTTCAACCAAGGCATGGGACAGAGCTTCAGCCCCCCCCGCGGGGCAGATGATACAGGGGCCGGTTGGAGGCTTTGGCCCTATGATGTCCCCTACCATGGGGCAGCCACCCCGGGGGGACATGGGGCCGGGCCCTGTGTTAAACTCTCCTGGTGGGCCTCCGTTCTCCCAGCGCTTTGGCTCCCCCCCGGCCACCCCTTTGGACAGGCGGCCATGCAGAGGCCCAGCCTTCCTCCGAACAGCAGCCCCTTTGCGGGCACAGACCAGAACTTCCCGCCTGGCGTGGAGGAGCACAGCAAAAACTTAAACCCTCCCAGCAACACCTTCACCCAGGAGCAGCACGTGGGCTCCCCGTCCGCCATCAACGGCAACCAGCAAAACTTCACTCCAAATAGCGCCCCCCGGGGGAACAGCAGCACCCCTGAAGTCAACAACATCCCTCCACCCAGCAAACCCAGCGGTAACTCCGGCCACCAGCCCCCTCCAGGACTGGTGTATCCCTGCGGAGCCTGCCGGAACGAGGTGAACGACGACCAGGACGCCATCTTGTGCGAGGCGTCTTGTCAGAAGTGGTTTCATCGGGAGTGCACGGGGATGACCGAGAGCGCCTACAGCCTGCTGACCCGTGAGTCCAACGCCGTCTGGGCCTGCGACTATTGTCTGAAAACCAAGGACATCCAGTCAGTGTACATCCGCGAGCCCATGGGGCAGCTGGTGGCCGCCAATGATGGCTGAGCAGGTGGAGCCGCCTTCCCCCTCTGTAGATGACATGTCTGCGGCCCCCAGCCCCTCATTGTACAGTATATGGGGGCAGCAGCAGGTGCTGTGAGGTGTGGCCCTCATTAGGACGTCTTGCTGTTGTAATTGCTGTGTGTGGCCTCCAGGGAGGCGCTGTGGACACCCCCTGTGCATGGGCTGCTCTGTTTTCTGTCATTCTACCTCATTGTAATAAGATACCACAGAAGACAGGTGTGACCTGCGCTGTGCTCTGTACGGGCCGCCTCGCCCCAATGGCCGCCCGCCGCTTCTCATTTCATATGCACTTAATAAATCCTCTCGCCCGCCGCTTCCTCCCGTTTATTGGCACGTCTTGGCCTCCTGCAGCTGTATGAGGATTGTTACAGCGGCAGCAGGCGCCCTCTAGAGGGCAGGTAACCTATGTGGGGAGCAGGAAGTGTTGTCATAGGAACACCTATTCCACCACATTCATACACTGCTGGAAGAGGCTATGGGCTCCTCCCAAAATCATCTTCTGAGACTACAACTCCCACCATGCTCCACTCACTGCTGTGGGAGAAAGTGTGCATGCTGGGAGTTGTAGTGTCAGCTGGAGTGTTGAAAGATGCTGCCCCTTATGGGAAGGAATCAGAATGACACTGATGGGAGGAGGGTTGGAAAATGGTGGTGGGAGGGATCTATATGACACAGCGGGGGGGTAGATGGAGGCGGGAGGGATCTATATGACACTGCTGGGGGGGTAGACGGAGGGATCTATAGGACACCGCTGGGGGGGTGGATGGAGGGATCTATAGGACACTGCTGGGGGGTGGACGGAGGCGGGAGGGATCTATATGACACTGCCGGGGGGGTAGATGGAGGCGGGGAGGGATCTATATGACACTGCTGGGGGGGGGGGTAGACGGAGGATGGAGGGATCTATATGACACCGCTGGGGGGGGTGGACGGAGGCGGGAGGGATCTATATGACACTGCTGGGGGGGTCGATGGAGGGATCTATAGGACACCGCTGGGGGGTAGATGGAGGCGGGAGGGATCTATATGACACTGCGGGGGGGGGTGGACGGAGGCGGGAGGGATCTATATGACACTGCGGGGGGGGGGTGGACGGAGGCGGGAGGGATCTATATGACACTGCGGGGGGGCGGGGCGGGAGGGATCTATATGACACTGCTGGGGGGGTGGACGGGGAGGCGGGAGGGATCTATATGACACTGCGGGGGGGTGGACGGAGGCGGGAGGGACATAGACACGCGGGGGGGGGTGGACGGAGGCGGGGAGGGATCTATATGACACTGTTGGGGGGTGGACGGACGGGAGGGATCTATATGACACCGCTGGGGGGTAGACGGACGCGGGAGGGATCTATATGACACTGCTGGGGGGGGTGGACGGAGGCGGGAGGGATCTATATGACACTGCGGGAGGGATCTATATGACACTGCGGGGGGGATCTGTATAACACTCGGGGGGGCTAGACGGGGCGGGAGGGATCTATATGACACTGCTGGGGGGGTAGACGGAGGCGGGAGGGATCTATATGACACTGCGGGGGGGTAGACGGACACTGCGGGAGGGATCTATATGACACTGCTGGGGGGTAGACGGAGGCGGGAGGGATCTATATGACACTGCGGGGGGGGGGTGGACGGAGGCGGGAGGGATCTATATGACACTGCGGGGGGGGTAGACGGAGGCGGGAGGGATCTATATGACACTGCGGGGGGGGTAGACGGAGGACAATGACACCCGGGGGAGACGGGGGGGACGGAGGCGGGAGGGACAAGACACGCGGGAGGGACAGACACGCGGGGGGAACACCTGGGGGCAGACGGAGGCGGGAGGGATCATATGACACTGCGGGAGGGATCATAGGACACGCGGGGGGAGACGGAGGCGGGAGGGACATATGACACTGCGGGGGGGTGGACGGAGGCGGGAGGGATCTATATGACACTGCGGGGGGGTGGACGGAGGCGGGAGGGATCTATATGACACTGCGGGGGGGGGGTGGACGGAGGCGGGGAGGGATCTATATGACACCGCTGGGGGGGTGGACGGAGGCGGGAGGGATCTATATGACACTGCTGGGGGGGTGGACGGAGGCGGGGAGGGATCTATATGACACTGCGGGGGGGTGGACGGAGGCGGGAGGGATCTATTGACACGCTGGGGGGTGGACGGAGGCGGGAGGGATCTATATGACACTGTTGGGGGGGGGTAGACGGAGGCGGGAGGGATCTATATGACACTGCGGGAGGAATCTATATGACACTGTTGGGTGGGGGGTAGACGGAGGCGGGAGGGATCTATATGACACTGTTGGGGGGGGTAGACGGAGGGATCTATATGACACCGCTGGGGGGTAGACGGAGGCGGGAGGGATCTATATGACACTGCTGGGGGGTGGACGGAGGCGGGGAGGGATCTATATGACACTGTTGGGGGGGTAGACGGAGGCGGGAGGGATCTATATGACACTGTTGGGGGGGTAGACGGAGGGATCTATATGACACCGCTGGGGGGTAGACGGAGGCGGGAGGGATCTATATGACACCGCTGGGGGGTAGACGGAGGCGGGAGGGATCTATATGACACTGCTGGGGGGGGGATCTGTATAACACTCTGGGGGGGGGTAGACGGAGGCGGGAGGGATCTATATGACACTGCGGGGGGGGGTGGACGGAGGCGGGAGGGATCTATCTGACACTGCGGGGAGGGATCTATATGACACTGCGGGAGGGATCTATATGACACTGCGGGGGGGGGTAGACGGAGGCGGGAGGGATCTATATGACACTGCGGGGGGGTAGACGGAGGTGGGAGGGATCTATATGACACTGTTGGGGGGTGGACGGAGGCGGGGAGGGATCTATATGACACTGCGGGGGGGGGGGTAGACGGAGGCGGGAGGGATCTATATGACACTGCTGGGGGGGGGTGGACGGAGGCGGGAGGGATCTATATGACACTGTTGGGGGGGGGGGTAGACGGAGGGATCTATATGACACCGCTGGGGGGTAGACGGAGGCGGGAGGGATCTATATGACACTGCGGGAGGGATCAATATGACACTGCGGGGGGGGTAGACGGAGGCAGGAGGGATGTATATGACACTGCGGGGGGGTAGACGGAGGCGGGAGGGATCTATATGACACTGCGGGAGGGATCTGTATAACACTCTGGGGGGGGGGGTAGACGGAGGCGGGGAGGGATCTATATGATACTGCGGGGGGGGGTAGACGGAGGTGGGAGGGATCTATATGACACTGCTGGGGGGGTGGACGGAGGCGGGGAGGGATCTATATGACACTGCGGGGGGGGTAGACGGAGGCGGGAGGGATCTATATGACACTGCGGGGGGGGGGGGGGGTAGACGGAGGCGGGAGGGATCTATATGACACTGCGGGGGGGGTAGATGGAGGCGGGAGGGATGTATATGACACTGCTGGGGGGTAGACGGAGGGATCTATAGGACACCGCTGGGGGGGTGGATGGAGGGATCTATAGGACACTGCTGGGGGGTGGACGGAGGCGGGAGGGATCTATATGACACTGCCGGGGGGGTAGATGGAGGCGGGAGGAATCTATATGACACTGCTGGGGGGGGTAGACGGAGGATGGAGGGATCTATATGACACCGCTGGGGGGGTGGACGGAGGCGGGAGGGATCTATATGACACTGCTGGGGGGGTCGATGGAGGGATCTATATGACACTGCGGGGGGGGGTGGACGGAGGCGGGAGGGATCTATATGACACTGCGGGGGGGGTAGACGGAGGCGGGAGGGATCTATATGACACTGCTGGGGGGGTGGACGGAGGCGGGAGGGATCTATATGACACTGTTGGGGGGGTAGACGGAGGGATCTATATGACACCGCTGGGGGGTAGACGGACGCGGGAGGGATCTATATGACACTGCTGGGGGGGTGGACGGAGGCGGGAAGGATCTATATGACACCGCTGGGGGGTGGACGGAGGGATCTATATGACACTGCTGGGGGGGTGGACGGAGGCGGGAGGGATCTATATGACACTGCGGGGGGGTGGACGGAGGCGGGAGGGATCTATATGACACTGCGGGGGGTGGTGGACGGAGGCGGGAGGGATCTATCTGACACTGCTGGGGGGGGTGGACGGAGGCGGGAGGGATCTATATGACACTGCGGGAGGGATCTATATGACACTGCGGGGGGGTAGATGGAGGCGGGGAGGGATCTATATGACACTGCGGGGGGGTAGACGGAGGTGGGAGGGATCTATATGACACTGCTGGGGGGGTGGACGGAGGCGGGGAGGGATCTATATGACACTGCGGGGGGGGTAGACGGAGGCGGGAGGGATCTATATGACACTGCGGGGGGGGGGTAGACGGAGGCGGGAGGGATCTATATGACACTGCGGGGGGGGTAGATGGAGGCGGGAGGGATGTATATGACACTGCTGGGGGGGTAGACGGAGGGATCTATAGGACACCGCTGGGGGGGTGGATGGAGGGATCTATAGGACACTGCTGGGGGGTGGACGGAGGCGGGAGGGATCTATATGACACTGCCGGGGGGGGTAGATGGAGGCGGGGAGGAATCTATATGACACTGCTGGGGGGTAGACGGAGGATGGAGGGATCTATATGACACCGCTGGGGGGGTGGACGGAGGCGGGAGGGATCTATATGACACTGCTGGGGGGGTCGATGGAGGGATCTATATGACACTGCGGGGGGGGTGGACGGAGGCGGGGAGGGATCTATATGACACTGCGGGGGGGGGGTAGACGGAGGCGGGAGGGATCTATATGACACTGCTGGGGGGTGGACGGAGGCGGGAGGGATCTATATGACACTGTTGGGGGGGGTAGACGGAGGGATCTATATGACACCGCTGGGGGGTAGACGGATGCGGGAGGGATCTATATGACACTGCTGGGGGGGGTGGACGGAGGCGGGGAAGGATCTATATGACACCGCTGGGGGGGTGGACGGAGGGATCTATATGACACTGCTGGGGGGGGTGGACGGAGGCGGGAGGGATCTATATGACACTGCGGGGGGGGTGGACGGAGGCGGGAGGGATCTATATGACACTGCGGGGGGTGGTGGACGGAGGCGGGGAGGGATCTATCTGACACTGCTGGGGGGGGTGGACGGAGGCGGGAGGGATCTATATGACACTGCGGGAGGGATCTATATGACACTGCGGGGGGGTAGATGGAGGCGGGAGGGATCTATATGACACTGCGGGGGGGGTAGACGGAGGTGGGAGGGATCTATATGACACTGCTTGGGGGGTGGACGGAGGCGGGGAGGGATCTATATGACACTGCGGGGGGGGGGGTAGACGGAGGCGGGAGGGATCTATATGACACTGCGGGAGGGTGGACGGAGGCGGGAGGGATCTATATGACACCGCTGGGGGGTAGACGGAGGCGGGGAGGGATCTATATGACACTGCTGGGGGGTGGACGGAGGCGGGAGGGATCTATATGACACTGCGGGGGGGGTAGACGGAGGCGGGAGGGATCTATATGACACTGCTGGGGGGGTGGACGGAGGCGGGAGGGATCTATATGACACTGTTGGGGGGGGTAGACGGAGGCGGGAGGGATCTATATGACACTGCGGGAGGGATCTATATGACACTGTTGGGGGGGGTAGACGGAGGCGGGAGGGATCTATATGACACTGTTGGGGGGGGTAGACGGAGGGATCTATATGACACCGCTGGGGGGTAGACGGAGGCGGGAGGGATCTATATGACACTGCTGGGGGGTGGACGGAGGCGGGAGGGATCTATATGACACTGTTGGGGGGGGTAGACGGAGGCGGGAGGGATCTATATGACACTGTTGGGGGGGGTAGACGAAGGGATCTATATGACACCGCTGGGGGGTAGACGGAGGCGGGAGGGATCTATATGACACCGCTGGGGGGGTAGACGGAGGCGGGAGGGATCTATATGACACTGCGGGGGGGGATCTGTATAACACTCTGGGGGGGGTAGACGGAGGCGGGAGGGATCTATATGACACTGCGGGGGGGGGTGGACGGAGGCGGGAGGGATCTATCTGACACTGCGGGAGGGATCTATATGACACTGCGGGGGGGGGGTGGACGGAGGCGGGAGGGATCTATATGACACTGCGGGGGGGGGTAGACGGAGGCGGGAGGGATCTATATGACACTGCTGGGGGGGGTAGACGGAGGCGGGAGGGATCTATATGACACTGCGGGGGGGGTAGACGGAGGCGGGAGGGATCTATATGACACTGTTGGGGGGGGTGGACGGAGGCGGGAGGGATCTATATGACACTGCGGGGGGGGGGGGTAGACGGAGGCGGGAGGGATCTATATGACACTGCTGGGGGGGTGGACGGAGGCGGGAGGGATCTATATGACACTGTTGGGGGGGTAGACGGAGGCGGGAGGGATCTATATGACACTGCGGGAGGGATCTATATGACACTGCGGGAGGGATCTATATGACACTGCTGGGGGGGTGGACGGAGGCGGGAGGGATCTATATGACACTGCGGGGGGGGTGGACGGAGGCGGGAGGGATCTATATGACACTGCGGGAGGGATCTATATGACACTGCTGGGGGGGTGGACGGAGGCGGGAGGGATCTATATGACACTGCTGGGGGGGTGAACGGAGGCGGGAGGGATCTATATGACACTGCGGGAGGGATCTATATGACACTGTGGGGGGGGTAGATGGAGGCGGGAGGGATCTATATGACACTGCGGGGGGGTAGACGGAGGTGGGAGGGATCTATATGACACTGCTGGGGGGGGTGGACGGAGGCGGGGAGGGATCTATATGACACTGCGGGGGGGGGGTAGACGGAGGCGGGAGGGATCTATATGACACTGCGGGGGGGGGTGGACGGAGGCGGGAGGGATCTATATGACACCGCTGGGGGGTAGACGGAGGCGGGGAGGGATCTATATGACACTGCTGGGGGGTGGACGGAGGCGGGGAGGGATCTATATGACACTGCGGGGGGGGGGGTAGACGGAGGCGGGGAGGGATCTATATGACACTGCTGGGGGGGTGGACGGAGGCGGGAGGGATCTATATGACACTGTTGGGGGGGGTAGACGGAGGCGGGAGGGATCTATATGACACTGCGGGAGGGATCTATATGACACTGTTGGGGGGGGGTAGACGGAGGCGGGAGGGATCTATATGACACTGTGTGGGGGGGGCCGCGGGGGGTAGACGGGGCGGGAGGGATCTATATGACACCGCTGGGGGGTGGACGGAGGCGGGAGGGATCTATATGACACTGCTGGGGGGGTGGACGGAGGCGGGAGGGATCTATATGACACTGTTGGGGGGGGTAGACGGAGGGATCTATATGACACCGCTGGGGGGTAGACGGAGGCGGGGAGGGATCTATATGACACTGCGGGGGGGGATCTGTATAACACTCTGGGGGGGGGGGTAGACGGAGGCGGGAGGGATCTATATGACACTGCGGGGGGGGTGGACGGAGGCGGGAGGGATCTATCTGACACTGCGGGAGGGATCTATATGACACTGCGGGGGGGGGTGGACGGAGGCGGGAGGGATCTATATAACACTGCGGGGGGGGTAGACGGAGGCGGGGAGGGATCTATATGACACTGCTGGGGGGGTAGACGGAGGCGGGAGGGATCTATATGACACTGCGGGGGGGGGGGGGACGGAGGCGGGAGGGATCTATATGACACTGCTGGGGGGGTGGACGGAGGCGGGGAGGGATCTATATGACACTGTTGGGGGGGGGTAGACGGAGGGATCTATATGACACCGCTGGGGGGTAGACGGAGGCGGGGAGGGATCTATATGACACTGCGGGAGGGATCTATATGACACTGCGGGGGGGGGGTAGACGGAGGCAGGAGGGATGTATATGACACTGCGTGGGGGTAGACGGAGGCGGGGAGGGATCTATATGACACTGCGGGAGGGATCTATATGACACTGCTGGGGGGTGGACGGAGGCGGGAGGGATCTATCTGACACTGCTGGGGGGTGGACGGAGGCGGGGAGGGATCTATATGACACTGCGGGGGGGGGGGTAGATGGAGGCGGGAGGGATCTATATGACACTGCGGGAGGGATCTATATGACACCGCTGGGGGGGTAGACGGAGGCGGGGAGGGATCTATATGACACCGCTGGGGGGGGTAGACGGAGGCGGGGAGGGATCTATATGACACTGCTGGGGGGGGTAGTCGGAGGCGGGAGGGATCTATATGACACTGCGGGGGGGTAGATGGAGGCGGGAGGGATCTATATGACACTGCTGGGGGGGTAGACGGAGGGATCTATAGGACACCGCTGGGGGGTGGATGGAGGGATCTATAGGACACTGCTGGGGGGGTGGACGGAGGCGGGGAGGGATCTATATGACACTGCCGGGGGGGTAGACGGAGGCGGGGAGGGATCTATATGACACTGCTGGGGGGGTAGACGGAGGATGGAGGGATCTATATGACACTGCGGGAGGGATCTATATGACACTGCTGGGGGGGTCGATGGAGGGATCTATATGACACCGCTGGGGGGGTAGACGGAGGCGGGAGGGATCTATATGACACTGCGGGGGGGGTGGACGGAGGCGGGAGGGATCTATATGACACTGCGGGGGGGTAGACGGAGGCGGGAGGGATCTATATGACACTGCTGGGGGGGGCGGACGGAGGCGGGAGGGATCTATATGACACTGTTGGGGGGGGTAGACGGAGGGATCTATATGACACCGCTGGGGGGTAGACGGAGGCGGGGAGGGATCTACATGACACTGCTGGGGGGGGTGGACGGAGGCGGGAAGGATCTATATGACACCGCTGGGGGGTAGACGGAGGGATCTATATGACACTGCTGGGGGGGTGGACGGAGGCGGGAGGGATCTATATGACACTGCGGGGGGGGGTGGACGGAGGCGGGAGGGATCTATATGACACTGCGGGGGGTGGTGGACGGAGGCGGGAGGGATCTATCTGACACTGCTGGGGGGGGTGGACGGAGGCGGGGAGGGATCTATATGACACTGCGGGCGGGATCTATATGACACTGCGGGGGGGGTAGACGGAGGCGGAAGGGATCTATATGACACTGCGGGGGGGTAGACGGAGGTGGGAGGGATCTATATGACACTGCTGGGGGGGGTGGACGGAGGCGGGAGGGATCTATATGACACTGCGGGGGGGTAGACGGAGGCGGGAGGGATCTATATGACACTGCTGGGGGGGTGGACGGAGGCGGGAGGGATCTATATGACACTGTTGGGGGGGGGTAGACGGAGGGATCTATATGACACCGCTGGGGGGTAGACGGAGGCGGGAGGGATCTACATGACACTGCTGGGGGGGTGGACGGAGGCGGGAAGGATCTATATGACACCGCTGGGGGGTGGACGGAGGGATCTATATGACACTGCTGGGGGGGGTGGACGGAGGCGGGAGGGATCTATATGACACTGCGGGGGGGGTGGACGGAGGCGGGAGGGATCTATATGACACTGCGGGGGGTGGTGGACGGAGGCGGGGAGGGATCTATCTGACACTGCTGGGGGGGGTGGACGGAGGCGGGAGGGATCTATATGACACTGCGGGCGGGATCTATATGACACTGCGGGGGGGGTAGACGGAGGCGGGAGGGATCTATATGACACTGCGGGGGGGGTAGACGGAGGTGGGAGGGATCTATATGACACTGCTGGGGGGGTGGATGGAGGGATCTATATGACACTGCGGGGGGGGGGGTAGACGGAGGCGGGAGGGATCTATATGACACTGCGGGGGGGGGTGGACGGAGGCGGGAGGGATCTATATGACACCGCTGGGGGGTAGACGGAGGCGGGAGGGATCTATATGACACTGCGGGGGGGGGGGTAGACGGAGGCGGGAGGGATCTATATGACACTGCTGGGGGGGGTGGACGGAGGTGGGAGGGATCTATATGACACTGTTGGGGGGGGTAGACGGAGGCGGGAGGGATCTATATGACACTGCGGGGAGGGATCTATATGACACTGTTGGGGGGGGTAGACGGAGGCGGGAGGGATCTATATGACACTGTTGGGGGGGGTAGACGGAGGGATCTATATGACACCGCTGGGGGGTAGACGGAGGCGGGGAGGGATCTATATGACACTGCTGGGGGGTGGACGGAGGCGGGAGGGATCTATATGACACTGTTGGGGGGGTAGACGGAGGCGGGAGGGATCTATATGACACTGTTGGTGGGGGTAGACGGAGGGATCTATATGACACCGCTGGGGGGGTAGACGGAGGCGGGAGGGATCTATATGACACTGCGGGGGGGGGATCTGTATAACACTCTGGGGGGGGGTAAACGGAGGCGGTTGGGATCTATATGACACTGCGGGGGGGGGTGGACGGAGGCGGGAGGGATCTATCTGACACTGCGGGAGGGATCTATATGACACTGCGGGGGGGGGGTGGACGGAGGCGGGAGGGATGTATATGACACTGCGGGGGGGGGGTAGACGGAGGCGGGAGGGATCTATATGACACTGCGGGGGGGGGTGGACGGAGGCGGGAGGGATCTATATGACACTGCAGGGGGGGTAGACGGAGGCGGGGAGGGATCTATATGACACTGCTGGGGGGGGTAGACGGAGGCGGGAGGGATCTATATGACACTGCAGGGGGGGTAGACGGAGGCGGGAGGGATCTATATGACACTGCCGGGGGGGTAGATGGAGGCGGGAGGGATCTATATGACACTGCGGGGGGGGGGGGGGGGTAGACGGAGGCGGGAGGGATCTATATGACACTGCTGGGGGGGTGGACGGAGGCGGGAGGGATCTATATGACACTGTTGGGGGGGGTAGACGGAGGGATCTAGATGACACCACTGGGGGGTAGACGGAGGCGGGAGGGATCTATATGACACTGCGGGAGGGATCTATATGACACTGCGGGGGGGGGGTAGACGGAGGCAGGAGGGATGTATATGACACTGCGGGGGGGTAGACGGAGGCGGGAGGGATCTATATGACACTGCGGGAGGGATCTATATGACACTGCTGGGGGGTGGACGGAGGCGGGGAGGGATCTATCTGACACTGCTGGGGGGTGGACGGAGGCGGGAGGGATCTATATGACACTGCGGGGGGGGGGGGGTAGATGGAGGCGGGAGGGATCTATATGACACTGCGGGAGGGATCTATATGACACCGCTGGGGGGGGTAGACGGAGGCGGGGAGGGATCTATATGACACTGCTGGGGGGATCTATATGACACTGCGGGGGGGGGTGGACGGAGGCGGGAGGGATCTATATGACACTGCGGGGGGGGGTAGACGGAGGCGGGAGGGATCTATATGACACTGGGGGGGGGGGTAGACAGAGGCGGGAGGGATCTATATGATACTGCGGGGGGGGGTAGACGGAGGCGGGAGGGATCTATATGACACTGCGGGGGGGGTAGATGGAGGCGGGAGGGATCTATATGACACTGCTGGGGGGGTAGACGGAGGGATCTATAGGACACCGCTGGGGGGGGTGGATGGAGGGATCTATAGGACACTGCTGGGGGGGTGGACGGAGGCGGGAGGGATCTATATGACACTGCGGGGGGGGTAGACGGAGGCGGGAGGGATCTATATGACACTGCTGGGGGGGTAGACGGAGGATGGAGGGATCTATATGACACTGCGGGAGGGATCTATATGACACTGCTGGGGGGGTCGATGGAGGGATCTATATGACACCGCTGGGGGGTAGACGGAGGCGGGAGGGATCTATATGACACTGCGGGGGGGGTGGACGGAGGCGGGAGGGATCTATATGACACTGCGGGGGGGTAGACGGAGGCGGGAGGGATCTATATGACACTGCTGGGGGGGTGGACGGAGGCGGGAGGGATCTATATGACACTGTTGGGGGGGTGGACGGAGGGATCTATATGACACCGCTGGGGGGGTGGACGGAGGCGGGAGGGATCTACATGACACTGCTGGGGGGGGTGGACGGAGGCGGGGAAGGATCTATATGACACCGCTGGGGGGTGGACGGAGGGATCTATATGACACTGCTGGGGGGGTGGACGGAGGCGGGAGGGATCTATATGACACTGCGGGGGGGGTGGACGGAGGCGGGAGGGATCTATATGACACTGCGGGGGGGTGGTGGACGGAGGCGGGAGGGATCTATCTGACACTGCTGGGGGGGTGGACGGAGGCGGGGAGGGATCTATATGACACTGCGGGCGGGATCTATATGACACTGCGGGGGGGGTAGACGGAGGCGGGGAGGGATCTATATGACACTGCGGGGGGGTAGACGGAGGTGGGAGGGATCTATATGACACTGCTGGGGGGGTGGACGGAGGCGGGAGGGATCTATATGACACTGCGGGGGGGGGGGTAGACGGAGGCGGGAGGGATCTATATGACACTGCGGGGGGGGGTGGACGGAGGCGGGAGGGATCTATATGACACCGCTGGGGGGTAGACGGAGGCGGGAGGGATCTATATGACACTGCTGGGGGGGTGGACGGAGGCGGGGAGGGATCTATATGACACTGCGGGGGGGTAGACGGAGGCGGGAGGGATCTATATGACACTGCTGGGGGGGTGGACGGAGGCGGGAGGGATCTATATGACACTGTTGGGGGGGGTAGACGGAGGCGGGAGGGATCTATATGACACTGTTGGGGGGGGTAGACGGAGGGATCTATATGACACCGCTGGGGGGTAGACGGAGGTGGGAGGGATCTATATGACACTGCTGGGGGGTAGACGGAGGCGGGAGGGATCTATATGACACTGTTGGGGGGGGTAGACGGAGGGATCTATATGACACCGCTGGGGGGTAGACGGAGGCGGGAGGGATCTATATGACACTGTTGGGGGGGGTAGACGGAGGCGGGAGGGATCTATATCACACTGTTGGCGGGGGTAGACGGAGGGATCTATATGACACCGCTGGGGGGTAGACGGAGGCGGGAGGGATCTATATGACACTGTTGGGGGGGGTAGACGGAGGCGGGAGGTATCTATATGACACTGTTGGGGGGGGGGTAGACGGAGGGATCTATATGACACCGCTGGGGGGGTAGACGGAGGCGGGAGGGATCTATATGACACCGCTGGGGGGTAGACGGAGGCGGGAGGGATCTATATGACACTGTTGGGGGGGGTAGACGGAGGCGGGAGGGATCTATATCACACTGTTGGCGGGGGTAGACGGAGGGATCTATATGACACCGCTGGGGGGTAGACGGAGGCGGGAGGGATCTATATGACACTGCTGGGGGGGGTAGACGGAGGCGGGAGGGATCTATATGACACTGCGGGGGGGGTAGACGGAGGCGGGAGGGATCTATATGACACTGTTGGGGGGGTGGACGGAGGCGGGAGGGATCTATATGACACTGTTGTGGGGGTGGACGGAGGCGGGAGGGATCTATATGACACTGTTGTGGGGGTGGACAGAGGCGGGAGGGATCTATATGACACTGTTGGGGGGGGTAGACGGAGGCGGGAGGGATCTATATGACACTGCTGGGGGGGGTAGACGGAGGGATCTATATGACACCGCTGGGGGGTAGACGGAGGCGGGAGGGATCTATATGACACCGCTGGGGGGTAGACTGAGGCGGGAGGGATCTATATGGCACTGCGGGAGGGATCTATATGACACTGCGGGGGGGGTAGACGGAGGCAGGAGGGATGTATATGACACTGCGGGGGGGGTAGACGGAGGCGGGGAGGGATCTATATGACACTGCGGGAGGGATCTATATGACACTGCTGGGGGGGTGGACGGAGGCGGGGAGGGATCTATATGACACTGCGGGAGGGATCTATATGACACTGCGGGGGGGGGTAGACGGAGGCGGGGAGGAATCTATATGACACTGCGGGGGGGTAGATGGAGGCGGGAGGGATCTATATGACACTGCTGGGGGGGTAGACGGAGGGATCTATAGGACACCGCTGGGGGGGTGGATGGAGGGATCTATAGGACACTGCTGGGGGGTGGACGGAGGCGGGAGGGATCTATATGACACTGCGGGGGGGGGTAGACGGAGGCGGGAGGGATCTATATGACACCGCTGGGGGGGGTAGACGGAGGATGGAGGGATCTATATGACACCGCGGGGGGGGTGGACGGAGGCGGGAGGGATCTATATGACACTGCTGGGGGGGTCGATGGAGGGATCTATATGACACTGCTGGGGGGGGGTAGACGGAGGCGGGAGGGATCTATATGACACTGCGGGGGGGGGTGGACGGAGGCGGGAGGGATCTTTATGACACTGCAGGGGGGGTAGACGGAGGCGGGAGGGATCTATATGACACTGCAGGGGGGGTAGACGGAGGCGGGGAGGGATCTATATGACACTGCCGGGGGGGGTAGATGGAGGCGGGAGGGATCTATATGACACTGCGGGGGGGGGGGGGTAGACGTAGGCGGGAGGGATCTATATGACACTGCTGGGGGGGTGGACGGAGGCGGGAGGGATCTATATGACACTGTTGGGGGGGGTAGACGGAGGGATCTATATGACACCGCTGGGAGGTAGACGGAGGCGGGAGGGATCTATATGACACTGCGGGAGGGATCTATATGACACTGCGGGGGGGGGGTAGACGGAGGCGGGAGGGATCTATATGACACTGCTGGGGGGGGTGGACGGAGGCGGGAGGGATCTATATGACACTGTTGGGGGGGGGTA
The DNA here is from genome assembly GCA_947044405.1 of Leptodactylus fallax. Classification (NCBI taxonomy): domain Eukaryota; kingdom Metazoa; phylum Chordata; class Amphibia; order Anura; family Leptodactylidae; genus Leptodactylus; species Leptodactylus fallax. Next base: position 177,713 of record CAMRHE010001026.1, read on the forward strand.
GACGGAGGGATCTATATGACACCGCTGGGGGGTAGACGGAGGCGGGGAGGGATCTATATGACACTGCGGGAGGGATCTATATGACACTGCTGGGGGGTGGACGGAGGCGGGGAGGGATCTATCTGACACTGCTGGGGGGCTGGACGGAGGCGGGAGGGATCTATATGACACTGCGGGGGGGGGGTAGATGGAGGCGGGGAGGGATCTATATGACACTGCGGGAGGGATCTATATGACACCGCTGGGGGGGGTAGACGGAGGCGGGGAGGGATCTATATGACACTGCTGGGGGGATCTATATGACACTGCGGGGGGGGGTGGACGGAGGCGGGAGGGATCTATATGACACTGCGGGGGGGGGTAGACGGAGGCGGGAGGGATCTATATGACACTGCGGGGGGGGTAGACAGAGGCGGGAGGGATCTATATGATACTGCGGGGGGGGGTAGACGGAGGCGGGGAGGGATCTATATGACACTGCGGGGGGGGTAGATGGAGGCGGGAGGGATCTATATGACACTGCTGGGGGGGGTAGACGGAGGGATCTATAGGACACCGCTGGGGGGGTGGATGGAGGGATCTATAGGACACTGCTGGGGGGTGGACGGAGGCGGGAGGGATCTATATGACACTGCCGGGGGGGGTAGACGGAGGCGGGAGGGATCTATATGACACTGCTGGGGGGGTAGACGGAGGATGGAGGGATCTATATGACACTGCGGGGAGGGATCTATATGACACTGCTGGGGGGGTCGATGGAGGGATCTATATGACACCGCTGGGGGGGTAGACGGAGGCGGGAGGGATCTATATGACACTGCGGGGGGGGTGGACGGAGGCGGGAGGGATCTATATGACACTGCGGGGGGGGTAGACGGAGGCGGGAGGGATCTATATGACACTGCTGGGGGGGTGGACGGAGGCGGGGAGGGATCTATATGACACTGTTGGGGGGGGTAGACGGAGGGATCTATATGACACCGCTGGGGGGTAGACGGAGGCGGGGAGGGATCTATATGACACTGCTGGGGGGGTGGACGGAGGCGGGAAGGATCTATATGACACCGCTGGGGGGTGGACGGAGGGATCTATATGACACTGCTGGGGGGGGTGGACGGAGGCGGGAGGGATCTATATGACACTGCGGGGGGGTGGACGGAGGCGGGAGGGATCTATATGACACTGCGGGGGGTGGTGGACGGAGGCGGGGAGGGATCTATCTGACACTGCTGGGGGGGTGGACGGAGGCGGGAGGGATCTATATGACACTGCGGGAGGGATCTATATGACACTGCGGGGGGGTAGACGGAGGCGGGGAGGGATCTATATGACACTGCGGGGGGGGTAGACGGAGGTGGGAGGGATCTATATGACACTGCTGGGGGGGGTGGACGGAGGCGGGAGGGATCTATATGACACTGCGGGGGGGGGGGTAGACGGAGGCTGGAGGGATCTATATGACACTGCGGGGGGGGGGTGGACGGAGGCGGGAGGGATCTATATGACACCGCTGGGGGGTAGACGGAGGCGGGAGGGATCTATATGACACTGCTGGGGGGTGGACGGAGGCGGGAGGGATCTATATGACACTGCGGGGGGGTAGACGGAGGCGGGAGGGATCTATATGACACTGCTGGGGGGGGTGGACGGAGGCGGGGAGGGATCTATATGACACTGTTGGGGGGGGGTAGACGGAGGCGGGAGGGATCTATATGACACTGTTGGGGGGGGTAGACGGAGGGATCTATATGACACCGCTGGGGGGTAGACGGAGGTGGGAGGGATCTATATGACACTGCTGGGGGGTAGACGGAGGCGGGGAGGGATCTATATGACACTGTTGGGGGGGGTAGACGGAGGGATCTATATGACACCGCTGGGGGGTAGACGGAGGCGGGAGGGATCTATATGACACTGTTGGGGGGGGGTAGACGGAGGCGGGAGGGATCTATATGACACTGTTGGGGGGGGGTAGACGGAGGGATCTATATGACACCGCTGGGGGGTAGACGGAGGCGGGGAGGGATCTATATGACACTGTTGGGGGGGTAGACGGAGGTGGGAGGTATCTATATGACACTGTTGGGGGGGGTAGACGGAGGGATCTATATGACACCGCTGGGGGGTAGGCGGAGGCGGGGAGGGATCTATATGACACCGCTGGGGGGTAGACGGAGGCGGGAGGGATCTATATGACACTGCGGGGGGGATCTATATGACACTGGGGGGGGGGTGGACGGAGGCGGGAGGGATCTATCTGACACTGCGGGAGGGATCTATATGACACTGCGGGGGGGGGGGTGGACGGAGGCGGGAGGGATCTATATGACACTGCGGGGGGGGGGGGGGTAGAGGGAGGCGGGAGGGATCTATATGACACTGCTGGGGGGGGGGTAGACGGAGGCGGGAGGGATCTATATGACACTGCGGGGGGGGTAGACGGAGGCGGGAGGGATCTATATGACACTGTTGGGGGGGGTGGACGGAGGCGGGAGGGATCTATATGACACTGTTGTGGGGGTGGACGGAGGCGGGGAGGGATCTATATGACACTGCGGGGGGGGGGGGGGGTAGACGGAGGCGGGAGGGATCTATATGACACTGCTGGGGGGGGGTGGACGGAGGCGGGAGGGATCTATATGACACTGTTGGGGGGGGTAGACGGAGGCGGGAGGGATCTATATGACACTGCTGGGGGGGGGTAGACGGAGGGATCTATATGACACCGCTGGGGGGTAGACGGAGGCGGGAGGGATCTATATGACACCGCTGGGGGGTAGACTGAGGCGGGAGGGATCTATATGGCACTGCGGGGAGGGATCTATATGACACTGCGGGGGGGGTAGACGGAGGCAGGAGGGATGTATATGACACTGCGGGGGGGGTAGACGGAGGCGGGAGGGATCTATATGACACTGCGGGAGGGATCTATATGACACTGCTGGGGGGTGGACGGAGGCGGGGAGGGATCTATATGACACTGCGGGAGGGATCTATATGACACTGCGGGGGGGGGGTAGACGGAGGCGGGGAGGAATCTATATGACACTGCGGGGGGTTAGATGGAGGCGGGAGGGATCTATATGACACTGCTGGGGGGGTAGACGGAGGGATCTATAGGACACCGCTGGGGGGTGGATGGAGGGATCTATAGGACACTGCTGGGGGGTGGACGGAGGCGGGAGGGATCTATATGACACTGCGGGGGGGGGTAGACGGAGGCGGGAGGGATCTATATGACACTGTTGGGGGGGGTAGACGGAGGGATCTATATGACACCGCTGGGGGGTAGACGGAGGTGGGAGGGATCTATATGACACTGCTGGGGGGTAGACGGAGGCGGGAGGGATCTATATGACACTGTTGGGGGGGGGTAGACGGAGGGATCTATATGACACCGCTGGGGGGTAGACGGAGGCGGGAGGGATCTATATGACACTGTTGGGGGGGGTAGACGGAGGCGGGAGGGATCTATATGACACTGTTGGGGGGGGTAGACGGAGGGATCTATATGACACCCCTGGGGGGTAGACGGAGGCGGGAGGGATCTATATGACACTGTTGGGGGGGTAGACGGAGGCGGGGAGGTATCTATATGACACTGTTGGGGGGGGGTAGACGGAGGGATCTATATGACACCGCTGGGGGGTAGACGGAGGCGGGAGGGATCTATATGACACCGCTGGGGGGTAGACGGAGGCGGGAGGGATCTATATGACACTGCGGGGGGGATCTATATGACACTGCGGGGGGGGGTGGACGGAGGCGGGGAGGGATCTATCTGACACTGCGGGAGGGATCTATATGACACTGCGGCGGGGGGGTGGACGGAGGCGGGGGAGGGATCTATATGACACTGCGGGGTGGGGGGGGGTAGACGGAGGCGGGAGGGATCTATATGACACTGCTGGGGGGGTAGACGGAGGCGGGAGGGATCTATATGACACTGCGGGGGGGTAGACGGAGGCGGGGAGGGATCTATATGACACTGTTGGGGGGGTGGACGGAGGCGGGAGGGATCTATATGACACTGTTGTGGGGGTGGACGGAGGCGGGAGGGATCTATATGACACTGCGGGGGGGGGGGGGGTAGACGGAGGCGGGAGGGATCTATATGACACTGCTGGGGGGGTGGACGGAGGCGGGAGGGATCTATATGACACTGTTGGGGGGGTAGACGGAGGCGGGAGGGATCTATATGACACTGCTGGGGAGGGTAGACGGAGGGATCTATATGACACCGCTGGGGGGTAGACGGAGGCGGGAGGGATCTATATGACACCGCTGGGGGGTAGACTGAGGCGGGGGAGGGATCTATATGGCACTGCGGGAGGGATCTATATGACACTGCGGGGGGGGTAGACGGAGGCAGGAGGGATGTATATGACACTGCGGGGGGGTAGACGGAGGCGGGAGGGATCTATATGACACTGCGGGAGGGATCTATATGACACTGCGGGGGGGGGGTGGACGGAGGCGGGAGGGATCTATATGACACTGGGGGGGCGGGGGCCTGCGGGGGTAGATGGAGGCGGGAGGGATCTATATGACACTGCTGGGGGGGGAGACGGGAGGGATCTATAGGACACCGCTGGGGGGGGGCCCGCTGGGGGGGTGGATGGAGGGATCTATAGGACACTGCTGGGGGGTGGACGGAGGCGGGAGGGATCTATATGACACTGCGGGGGGGGGTAGACGGAGGCGGGAGGGATCTATATGACACCGCTGGGGGGTGGACGGAGGGATCTATAGGACACCGCTGGGGGGGTGGATGGAGGGATCTATAGGACACTGCTGGGGGGGTGGACGGAGGCGGGAGGGATCTATATGACACTGCGGGGGGGGTAGACGGAGGCGGGAGGGATCTATATGACACCGCTGGGGGGTGGACGGAGGGATCTACAGTACAGACCAAAAGTTTGGACACACCTTCTCATTCCAAGAGTTTTCTGTATTTTCATGACTATAATAATTGTAGATTCACACTGAAGGCATCAAAACTATGAATTACCACATGTGGAATTATATACTTACCAAAAAAGTGTGACACAGCTGAAAATATGTCTTATATTCTAGGTTCTTCAAAGTAGCCACCTTTTGCTTTGATTACTGCTTTGCACACTCTTGGCATTCTCTTGATGAGCTACAAGAGGTAGTCACCTGAAATGGTTTTCCCTTCACAGGTGTGCCCTGTCAGGTGTAATAAGTGGGATTTCTTGCCTTATAAATGGGGTTGGGACCATCAGTTGTGTTGTTCAGAAGTCAGGTGGATACACAGCTGATAGTCCTACTGAATGGAGTGTTAGAATTTGTATTATGGCAAGAAAAAAGCAACTAAGTAAAGAAAAACGAGTGGCCATCATTACTTTAAGAAATGAAGGTCAGTCAGTCCGAAAAACTTTGAAAGTGTCCCCAAGTGCAGTGGCCAAAACCATCAAGCGCTACAAAGAAACTGGCTCACATGAGGACCGCCCCAGGAAAGGAAGACCAAGAGTCACCTCTGCTGCGGAGGATAAGTTCATCCGAGTCACCAGCCTCAGAAATTGCAGGTTAACAGCAGCTCAGATTAGAGACCAGGTCAATGCCACACAGAGTTCTAGCAGCAGACACATCTCTACAACAACTGGTAAGAGGAGACTGTGTGCAGCAGGCCTTCATGGTAAAATAGCTGCTAGGAAACCACTGCTAAGGACAGGCAACAAGCAGAAGAAGAACACAAGGAATGGACATTAGACCTGTGGAAATCTGGGCTTTGGTCTGATGAGTCCAAATGTGAGATCTTTGGTTCCAACCACCGTGTCTTTGTGCGAGGCAGAAAAGGTGAAGGAATGGACTCTACATGCCTGGTTCCCACCGTGACGCATGGAGGAGGAGGTGTGATGGTGTGGGGGGGCTTTGCTGGGGACACTGTTGGGGATTTATTCTGAACCAGCATGGTTACCACAGCATCTTGCAGCGGCATGCTATTCCATCCGGTTTGCGTTTAGTTGGACCAACAGGACAATGACCCCAAACACCTCCAGACTGTGTAAGGGCTATGTGACCAAGAAGGAGAGTGATGGGGTGCTACGCCAGATGACCTGGCCTCCACAGTCACCAGACCTGAACCCAATCCAGATGGACCGCAGAGTGAAGGCAAAAGGGCCAACAAGTGCTAAGCATCTCTGGGAACTCCTTCAAGACTGTTGGAAGACCATTTCAGGTGACTACCTCTTGAAGCTCATCAAGAGAATGCCAAGAGTGTGCAAAGCAGTAATCAAAGCAAAAGGTGGCTACTTTGAAGAACCTAGAATAGAAGACATATTTTCAGCTGTGTCACACTTTTTTGGTGAGTATATAATTCCACATGTGGTAATTCATAGTTTTGATGCCTTCAGTGTGAATCTACAATTTTTATAGTCATGAAAATACAGAAAACTCTTGGAATGAGAAGGTGTGTCCAAACTTTTGGTCTGTACTGTATATGACACTGCGGGAGGGATCTATATGACACTGCTGTGGGGGGAGACGGAGGATGGAGGGATCTATATGACACTGCTGTGGGGGGAGACGGAGGATGGAGGGATCTATATGACACTGCTGGGGGGTGGACGGAGGCGGGGAGGGATCTATATGACACCGCTGGGGGGTAGACGGAGGCGGGAGGGATCTATATGATACTGCTGAGGGGTGGACGGAGGCGGGAGGGATCTATATGACACTGCTGGGGGGTGGACGGAGGCGGGAGGGATCTATATGACACTGCGGGGGGGGCGGAGGCGGGGGGGGGCATATGACACTGCCGGGGGGGTAGACGGAGGCGGGAGGTATCTATATGACACTGCTGGGGGGTAGACGGAGGATGGAGGGATCTATATGACACTGCGGGAGGGATCTATATGACACTGCTGGGGGGGTCGATGGAGGGATCTATATGACACCGCTGGGGGGGTAGACGGAGGCGGGAGGGATCTATATGACACTGCGGGGGGGGTGGACGGAGGCGGGAGGGATCTATATGACACTGCGGGGGGGGTAGACGGAGGCGGGGAGGGATCTATATGACACTGCTGGGGGGTGGACGGAGGCGGGAGGGATCTATATGGCACTGCGGGGGGGGGGGGTAGACGGAGGCGGGGAGGAATCTATATGACACTGCTGGGGGGTGGACGGAGGCGGGAAGGATCTATATGACACTGCTGGGGGGGGGGTGGACGGAGGCGGGAGGGATCTATATGACACTGCGGGGGGGGGGGTAGATGGAGGCGGGAGGGATCTATATGACACTGCGGGAGGGATCTATATGACACCGCTGGTGGGGTAGACGGAGGCGAGAGGGATCTATATGACACCGCTAGGGGGGGGGTGGACGGAGGCGGGGAGGGATCTATATGGCACTGCGGGGGGGTAGACGGAGGCGGGAGGGATCTATATGGCACTGCGGGGGGGGGGTAGACGGAGGCGGGGAGGAATCTATATGACACTGCTGGGGGGTGGACGGAGGCGGGAAGGATCTATATGACACTGCGGGGGGGATCTATATGACACTGCTGGGGGGGGGTGGACGGAGGCGGGGAGGGATCTATATGACACTGCTGGGGGGGGGTGGACGGAGGCGGGAGGGATCTATATGACACTGCTGGGGGGTGGACGGAGGCGGGAGGGATCTATATGACACCGCTGGGGGGGGTAGACGGAGGATGGAGGGATCTATATGACACTGCTGGGGGGGTGGACGGAGGCGGGAGGGATCTATATGACACTGCGGGGGGGGGGGTGTACGGAGGCGGGGAGGGATCTATATGACACTGCGGGGGGGGGGTGGACGGAGGCGGGGAGGGATCTATATGACACTGCGGGGGGGGGTGGACGGAGGCGGGAGGGATCTATATGACACTGCGGGAGGGATCTATATGACACTGCGGGGGGGTAGACGGAGGCGGGAGGGATCTATATGACACTGCGGGGGGGGTAGATGGAGGCGGGGAGGGATCTATATGACACTGCGGGAGAGATCTATATGACACCGCTGGGGGGGGGGTAGACGGAGGCGGGGAGGGATCTATATGACACTGCTGGGGGGATCTATATGACACTGCGGGGGGGGTGGACGGAGGCGGGAGGGATCTATATGACACTGCGGGGGGGGGGGGGGGGGGGGGGTGCGGGGGGGGTATATGACAGCGGGGGGGGGGGTGGACGGAGGCGGGGAGGGATCTATATGACACTGCGGGGGGGGGTGGACGGAGGCGGGGAGGGATCTATATGATACTGCGGGGGGGGGTAGACGGAGGCGGGGAGGGATCTATATGACACTGCGGGGGGGGTAGACGGAGGCGGGAGGGATCTATATGACACTGCGGGGGGGGTAGACGGAGGCGGGAGGGATCTATATGACTCTGCGGGGGGGGTAGACGGAGGCGGGAGGGATCTATCTGACACTGCTGGGGGGTGGACGGAGGGGGGAGGGATCTATATGACACTGCGGGGGGGGTAGATGGAGGCGGGAGGGATCTATATGACACTGCGGGAGGGATCTATATGACACTGCGGGGGGGGTGGACGGAGGCGGGGAGGGATCTATATGACACTGCGGGGGGGGGGGGGTAGGCGGAGGCGGGAGGGATCTATATGACACTGCGGGGGGGGGGGGTAGACGGAGGCGGGAGGGATCTATATGATACTGCGGGGGGGGGTAGACGGAGGCGGGAGGGATCTATATGACACTGCTGGGGGGTGGACGGAGGCGGGAGGGATCTATCTGACACTGCTGGGGGGTGGACGGAGGCGGGAGGGATCTATCTGACACTGCTGGGGGGGTGGACGGAGGCGGGAGGGATCTATATGACACTGCGGGGGGGGTGGACGGAGGCGGGGAGGGATCTATATGACACTGCTGGGGGGTGGACGGAGGCGGGAGGGATCTATATGACACTGCGGGGGGGGATCTGTATAACACTCTGGGGGGGGGGGTAGACGGAGGCGGGAGGAATCTATCTGACACTGCGGGGGGGGGGGTAGACGGAGGCGGAAGGGATCTATATGACACTGCTGGGGGGGTGGATGGAGGGATCTATATGACACTGCTGGGGGGATCAGCCTTGGGTCTTATTCACACAGCCATGACGTGTCATGTGACTGCACATTGATACTGGGTCAGTGATTGGATAGTACAGCGCCTCCTGTGGTCAGGTACAGACTGCAGTGTAATGCTTTGTAGTCATGTACAGCACACACGTGTACACGAGCCCTGAGCCATGTCACCCCCATGATGTCCTGTGCTTACTGGCAGAGACCCTGATACACTGTACCGAGCCTGCAGCTCTCTCCATTCCCTGACAGCAGTTTCTGGTGGGCCCCTTTAAGCAGTGTGTGGGGTAACAGCTGCAGGGTTATAAATAGCCGCCGCCCACTATTAATAGTCACCGCCTGTTTAGTATGCTGCCTGTGTGTGCGGCCGCCTCAGGGCCCCCTATTCATGGAGGCTGAGAGCCGCTCACTGACAGCCACTGCATCATGTGGAGAACTACAAATCCCAGCAGAGCCCGGGACAGCAGTGTGTGACTCTATGCATAACGCACTGCCATCATATATCACTCCCATCATCCCTGACCCCAGGAGCTCACAATCTAATCTCTATATCACACACAATGTATCACTCCCATCATCCCTGACCCCAGGAGCTGACAATCTAATCTCTCTATATCACACACAGTGTATCACTCCCATCATCCCTGACCCCAGGAGCTGACAATCTAATCTCCCTATATCACACACACCATGTATCACTCCCATCATCCCTGACCCCAGGAGCTGACAATCTAATCTCGCTGTATCACTCCCATCATCCCTGACCCCAGGAGCTGACAATCTAATCTCTCTATATCACACACCATGTATCACTCCCATCATCCCTGACCCCAGGAGCTGACAATCTAATCTCTCTATATCACACACCATGTATCACTCCCCATCATCCCTGACCCCAGGAGCTGACAATCTAATCTCTCTATATCACACACCATGTATCACTCCCATCATCCCTGACCCCAGGAGCTGACAATCTAATCTCCCTGTATCACACACAATATATCACTCCCATCATCCCTGACCCCAGGAGCTGACAATCTAATCTCGCTGTATCACTCCCATCATCCCTGACCCCAGGAGCTGACAATCTAACTCTCTATATCACACACCATGTATCACTCCTATCATCCCTGACCCCAGGAGCTGACAATCTAATCTCTCTATATCGCACACAATGTATCACTCCCATCATCCCTGACCCCAGGAGCTGATAATCTAATCTCCCTATATCACACACCATGTATCACTCCCATCATCCCTGACCCCAGGAGCTGACAATCTAATCTCTCTATATCACACACCATGTATCACTCCCATCATCCCTGACCCCAGGAGCTGACAATCTAATCTCCCTATATCACACACAATGTATCACTCCCATCATCCCTGACCCCAGGAGCTGACAATCTAATCTCCCTATATCACACACACCATGTATCACCCCCATCATCCCTGACCCCAGGAGCTGACAATCTAATCTCCCTATATCACACACCATGTATCACTCCCATCATCCCTGACCCCAGGAGCTGGCAATCTAATCTCCCTATCACACACCATGTATCACTCCCATCATCTCTGACCTCAGGAGCTGACAATCTAATCTCTATATCACACACCATGTATCACTCCCATCATCCCTGACCCCAGGAGCTGACAATCTAATCTCTATATCACACACCATGTATCACTCCCATCATCCCTGACCCCAGGAGCTGACAATCTAATCTCTATATATCACACACCGTGTATCACTCCCATCATCCCTGACCCCAGGAGCTGACAATCTAATCTCCCTATATCCACACACCATGTATCACTCCCATCATCCCCGACCCCAGGAGCTGACAATCTAATCTCCATATATCACACACCATGTATCACTCCCATCATCCCTGACCCCAGGAGCTGACAATCTAATCTCCCATATCACACACCATGTATCACCCCCATCATCCCTGACCCCAGGAGCTGACAATCTAATCTCCCTATATCACACACCATGTATCACTCCCATCATCCCCGACCCCAGGAGCTGACAATCTAATCTCCCTATATCACACACCATGTATCACTCCCATCATCCCTGACCCCAGGAGCTGACAATCTAATCTCTCTATATCACACACACCATGTATCACTCCCATCATCCCTGACCCCAGGAGCTGACAATCTAATCTCCATATATCACACATCATGTATCACCCCCATCATCCCTGACCCCAGGAGCTGACAATCTAATCTCCATATATCACACACCATGTATCACTCCCATCATCCCTGACCCCAGGAGCTGACAATCTAATCTCTCTATATCACACACATGTATCACTCCCATCATCTCTGACCCCAGGAGCTGACAATCTAATCTCTCTATATCACACACATGTATCACTCCCATCATCCCTGACCCCAGGAGCTGACAATCTAATCTCCCTATATCACACACACCATGTATCACTCCCATCATCCCTGACCCCAGGAGCTGACAATCTAATCTCTCTATATCACACACACACATGTATCACTCCCATCATCTCTGACCCCAGGAGCTGACAATCTAATCTCTCTATATCACACACATGTATCACTCCCATCATCCCTGACCCCAGGAGCTGACAATCTAATCTCCCTATATCACACACCATGTATCACTCCCATCATCCCTGACCCCAGGAGCTGACAATCTAATCTCTCTATATCACACACACCATGTATCACTCCCATCATCCCTGACCCCAGGAGCTGACAATCTAATCTCGCTGTATCACTCCCATCATCCCTGACCCCAGGAGCTGACAATCTAATCTCCATATATCACACACCATGTATCACTCCCATCATCCCTGACCCCAGGAGCTGACAATCTAATCTCCCTATATCACACACCGTGTATCACTCCCATCATCCCTGACCCTATGTATGATGTGTCCCGCCCCCTGCTCTGTGTCTCCGCCCATTATAGTGTATCTTCTCCCTTGTAATTGCTCTATGTCCCCGCCCCCTTAGTTGTGTCCCCGCCCCCTGAGTTGTGTCCCCTCCTCCTGTGGTGTTTCCCTACCAGGTAGTTGTTATGTGACTCCACCCCTTGACGTGTTTAGAGGCCCCGCCCTCTCCCGCCCTGCAGCTGTCATCCACCTGTCACAGTCACTCACTTCCGGCAGTCTCAGGGTTAATCGGCCACCTGTCACTCAGAGGACTTCTCCCTGTTTCTTGCTATACTGTTGCTATGGGCTGGTTAAGCCCACCCCCTGGTAACCGGCGGCCGTCTGTCTGGCTGCGCTGATTGGTTGGCCTGGTCACGTGGTGCCGTCTCCGACCGCTTCAGAAGTTTAAGGAAAGTGACGGAACAGAAAAGAAGAAGAAGAAGAAAGCCGAGGAGTAAGAGGTGAGAGGGGGGAACCGCCTGACAACAACAAGTACCGGCATGGTTTAGTGTATAGGACTACAGGTCCCGGCGTGCCCTCTGGCTTAGTGTATAGGACTACAGGTCCCGGCGTGCCCTCTGGCTTAGTGTATAGGACTACAGGTCCCGGCGTGCCCTCTGGCTTAGTGTATAGGACTACAGGTCCCGGCGTGCCCTCTGGCTTAGTGTATAGGACTACAGGTCCCAGAATGCCAATAAGTACATAGTAGATACGTTGTAGCCTCAGAGGGCTGTGAGCAGCGCAGAGTGTTTCAGAGCAGTGTGGGTGTGGTCAGGAGCTCTTCCTTCCTGTGGTTATTGTATTATTAAAGGGGATGTCTGGGATTATATAATGTCCTGTAGTCAGGAGGGAGGGGCTGATGACATCACAGCGACAGGGTGGCTGAATCTGTATACACACAGTACAGGGGGGGCGGATACAGGGAGGAGTTACTGTGTAACCCCTCCCCCCTGACTACAGGACATTTCATTATCTCAGACATCCCCTTTAATTCCATAGAGCTGTACATATAGCAAAGGTTCACATACATAAAACACATAGGAGAGAGGGAGTGTAATGTGTGGCGGACATGTGAGGAGGTATCAGGAGATTAGGCCATGTATGGAGAGGACAGGTTGTGGAGATTACATGTGAGGAGGTATCAGGAGATTAGGTCATGTATGGAGAGGACAGGTTGTGGAGATTACATGTGAGGGGGTATCAGGAGATTAGGTCATGTATGGAGAGGACAGGTTGTGGAGATTACATGTGAGGAGGTATCAGATTAGGCCATGTATGGAGAGGACAGGTTGTGGAGATTACATGTGAGGAGGTATCAGGAGATTAGGCCATGTATGGAGAGGACAGGTTGTGGAGATTACATGTGAGGAGGTATCAGATTAGGCCATGTATGGAGAGGACAGGTTGTGGAGATTACATGTGAGGAGGTATCAGGAGATTAGGCCATGTATGGAGAGGACAGGTTGTGGAGATTACATGTGAGGAGGTATCAGGAGATTAGGCCATGTATGGAGAGGACAGGTTGTGGAGATTACATGTGAGGAGGTATCAGGAGATTAGGCCATGTATGGAGAGGACAGGTTGTGGAGATTACATGTGAGGGGGTATCAGGAGATTAGGCCATGTATGGAGAGGACAGGTTGTGGAGATTACATGTGAGGAGGTATCAGGAGATTAGGTCATGTATGGAGAGGACAGGTTGTGGCTGGAGATTACATGTGAGGAGGTATCAGGAGATTAGGCCATGTATGGAGAGGACAGGTTGTGGAGATTACATGTGAGGAGGTATCAGGAGATTAGGCCATGTATGGAGAGGACAGGTTGTGGAGATTACATGTGAGGAGGTATCAGGAGATTAGGTCATGTATGGAGAGGACAGGTTGTGGACTGGAGATTACATGTGAGGAGGTATCAGGAGATTAGGCCATGTATGGAGAGGACAGGTTGTGGAGATTACATATGAGGAGGTATCAGGAGATTAGGTCATGTATGGAGAGGACAGGTTGTGGAGATTACATGTGAGGAGGTATCAGGAGATTAGGTCATGTATGGAGAGGACAGGTTGTGGAGATTACATGTGAGGAGGTATCAGGAGATTAGGCCATGTATGGAGAGGACAGGTTGTGGAGATTACATGTGAGGAGGTATCAGGAGATTAGGCCATGTATGGAGAGGACAGGTTGTGGAGATTACATGTGAGGAGGTATCAGGAGATTAGGTCATGTATGGAGAGGACAGGTTGTGGAGATTACATGTGAGGGGGTATCAGGAGATTAGGTCATGTATGGAGAGGACAGGTTGTGGAGATTACATGTGAGGGGGTATCAGGAGATTAGGTCATGTATGGAGAGGACAGGTTGTGGAGATTACATGTCAGGAGGTATCAGGAGATTAGGTCATGTATGGAGAGGACAGGTTGTGGAGATTACACGTGAGGAGGTATCAGGAGATTAGGTCATGTATGGAGAGGACAGGTTGTGGAGATTACATGTGAGGGGGTATCAGGAGATTAGGCCATGTATGGAGAGGACAGGTTGTGGAGATTACATGTGAGGAGGTATCAGGAGATTAGGCCATGTATGGAGAGGACAGGTTGTGGAGATTACATGTGAGGAGGTATCAGGAGATTAGGCCATGTATGGAGAGGACAGGTTGTGGAGATTACATGTGAGGGGGTATCAGGAGATTAGGTCATGTATGGAGAGGACAGGTTGTGGAGATTACATGTGAGGGGTATCAGGAGATTAGGTCATGTATGGAGAGGACAGGTTGTGGAGATTACATGTGAGGGGGTATCAGGAGATTAGGTCATGTATGGAGAGGACAGGTTGTGGAGATTACATGTGAGGGGGTATCAGGAGATTAGGTCATGTATGGAGAGGACAGGTTGTGGAGATTACATGTGAGGAGGTATCAGGAGATTAGGTCATGTATGGAGAGGACAGGTTGTGGAGATTACATGTGAGGAGGTATCAGGAGATTAGGTCATGTATGGAGAGGACAGGTTGTGGAGATTACATGTGAGGAGGTATCAGGAGATTAGGTCATGTATGGAGAGGACAGGTTGTGGAGATTACATGTGAGGAGGTATCAGGAGATTAGGTCATGTATGGAGAGGACAGGTTGTGGACTGGAGATTACATGTGAGGAGGTATCAGGAGATTAGGTCATGTATGGAGAGGACAGGTTGTGGAGATTACATGTGAGGAGGTATCAGGAGATTAGGTCATGTATGGAGAGGACAGGTTGTGGAGATTACATGTGAGGCGGTATCAGGAGATTAGGTCATGTATGGAGAGGACAGGTTGTGGAGATTACATGTGAGGAGGTATCAGGAGATTAGGCCATGTATGGAGATGACAGGTTGTGGAGATTACATGTGAGGGGGTATCAGGAGATTAGGCCATGTATGGAGAGGACAGGTTGTGGAGATTACATGTGAGGAGGTATCAGGAGATTAGGTCATGTATGGAGAGGACAGGTTGTGGAGATTACATGTGAGGGGGTATCAGGAGATTAGGCCATGTATGGAGAGGACAGGTTGTGGAGATTACATGTGAGGAGGTATCAGGAGATTAGGTCATGTATGGAGAGGACAGGTTGTGGAGATTACATGTGAGCAGGTATCAGGAGATTAGGTCATGTATGGAGAGGACAGGTTGTGGAGATTACATGTGAGGAGGTATCAGGAGATTAGGCCATGTATGGAGATGACAGGTTGTGGAGATTACATGTGAGGGGGTATCAGGAGATTAGGCCATGTATGGAGAGGACAGGTTGTGGAGATTACATGTGAGGGGGTATCAGGAGATTAGGCCATGTATGGAGAGGACAGGTTGTGGAGATTACATGTGAGGAGGTATCAGGAGATTAGGCCATGTATGGAGAGGACAGGTTGTGGAGATTACATATGAGGAGGTATCAGGAGATTAGGTCATGTATGGAGAGGACAGGTTGTGGAGATTACATGTGAGGGGGTATCAGGAGATTAGGCCATGTATGGAGAGGACAGGTTGTGGAGATTACATCTGAGGAAGTATCAGGAGATTAGGTGATGTATGGAGAGGACAGGTTGTGGAGATTACATGTGAGGAGGTATCAGGAGATTAGGCCATGTATGGAGAGGACAGGTTGTGGAGATTACATGTGAGGAGGTATCAGGAGATTAGGTCATGTATGGAGAGGACAGGTTGTGGACTGGAGATTACATGTGAGGAGGTATCAGGAGATTAGGCCATGTATGGAGAGGACAGGTTGTGGAGATTACATGTGAGGAGGTATCAGGAGATTAGGCCATGTATGGAGAGGACAGGTTGTGGAGATTACATGTGAGGAGGTATCAGGAGATTAGGTCATGTATGGAGAGGACAGGTTGTGGACTGGAGATTACATGTGAGGAGGTATCAGGAGATTAGGCCATGTATGGAGAGGACAGGTTGTGGAGATTACATGTGAGGAGGTATCAGGAGATTAGGCCATGTATGGAGAGGACAGGTTGTGGAGATTACATATGAGGAGGTATCAGGAGATTAGGTCATGTATGGAGAGGACAGGTTGTGGAGATTACATGTGAGGGGGTATCAGGAGATTAGGCCATGTATGGAGAGGACAGGTTGTGGAGATTACATCTGAGGAAGTATCAGGAGATTAGGTCATGTATGGAGAGGACAGGTTGTGGAGATTACATGTGAGGAGGTATCAGGAGATTAGGCCATGTATGGAGAGGACAGGTTGTGGAGATTACATGTGAGGAGGTATCAGGAGATTAGGCCATGTATGGAGAGGACAGGTTGTGGAGATTACATGTGAGGAGGTATCAGGAGATTAGGCCATGTATGGAGAGGACAGGTTGTGGACTGGAGATTACATGTGAGGAGGTATCAGGAGATTAGGCCATGTATGGACAGGACAGGTTGTGGAGATTACATGTGAAGAGGTATCAGGAGATTAGGTCATGTATGGAGAGGACAGGTTGTGGAGATTACATGTGAGGAGGTATCAGGAGATTAGGCCATGTATGGAGAGGACAGGTTGTGGAGATTACATGTGAGGAGATATCAGGAGATTAGGCCATGTATGGAGAGGACAGGTTGTGGAGATTACATGTGAGGAGATATCAGGAGATTAGGCCATGTATGGAGAGGACAGGTTGTGGAGATTACACGTGAGGGGGTATCAGGAGATTAGGCCAGGTATGGAGAGGACAGGTTGTGGAGATTATATGTGAGGGGGTATCAGGAGATTAGGCCATGTATGGAGAGGACAGGTTGTGGAGATTACACGTGAGGGGGTATCAGGAGATTAGGCCATGTATGGAGAGGACAGGTTGTGGAGATTACACGTGAGGGGGTATCAGGAGATTAGGCCAGGTATGGAGAGGACAGGTTGTGGAGATTATATGTGAGAAGGTATCAGGAGATTAGGTCATGTATGGAGAGGACAGGTTGTGGAGATTACATGTGAGGGGGTATCAGGAGATTAGGTCATGTATGGAGAGGACAGGTTGTGGAGATTACACGTGAGGAGGTATCAGGAGATTAGGCCATGTATGGAGAGGACAGGTTGTGGAGATTACACGTGAGGGGGTATCAGGAGATTAGGCCAGGTATGGAGAGGACAGGTTGTGGAGATTATATGTGAGGAGATATCAGGAGATTAGGTCATGTATGGAGAGGACAGGTTGTGGAGATTACATGTGAGGAGGTATCAGGAGATTAGGTCATGTATGGAGAGGACAGGTTGTGGAGATTACACGTGAGGAGGTATCAGGAGATTAGGCCATGTATGGAGAGGACAGGTTGTGGACTGGAGATTACATGTGAGGGGGTATCAGGAGATTAGGCCATGTATGGAGAGGACAGGTTGTGGAGATTACATGTGAAGAGGTATCAGGAGATTAGGCCATGTATGGAGAGGACAGGTTGTGGAGATTACATGTGAGGGGGTATCAGGAGATTAGGCCATGTATGGAGAGGACAGGTTGTGGAGATTACATGTGTGGGGGTATCAGGAGATTAGGCCATGTATGGAGAGGACAGGTTGTGGAGATTACACGTGAAGAGGTATCAGGAGATTAGGTCATGTATGGAGAGGACAGGTTGTGGAGATTACATGTGAGGAGGTATCAGGAGATTAGGCCATGTATGGAGAGGACAGGTTGTGGAGATTACATGTGAGGAGATACCAGGAGATTAGGTCATGTATGGAGAGGACAGGTTGTGGAGATTACATGTGAGGGGGTATCAGGAGATTAGGCCATGTATGGAGAGGACAGGTTGTGGAGATTACATGTGTGAGGGTATCAGGAGATTAGGCCATGTATGGAGAGGACAGGTTGTGGAGATTACACGTGAAGAGGTATCAGGAGATTAGGCCATGTATGGAGAGGACAGGTTGTGGACTGGAGATTACATGTGAGGAGGTATCAGGAGATTAGGCCATGTATGGAGAGGACAGGTTGTGGAGATTACATGTGAGGGGGTATCAGGAGATTAGGTCATGTATGGAGAGGACAGGTTGTGGAGATTACATGTGAGGGGGTATCAGGAGATTAGGTCATGTATGGAGAGGACAGGTTGTGGAGATTACATGTGAGGAGGTATCAGGAGATTAGGTCATGTATGGAGAGGACAGGTTGTGGAGATTACATGTGAGGGGGTATCAGGAGATTAGGCCATGTATGGAGAGGACAGGTTGTGGAGATTACATGTGAGGAGGTATCAGGAGATTAGGTCATGTATGGAGAGGACAGGTTGTGGAGATTACATGTGAGGAGGTATCAGGAGATTAGGTCATGTATGGAGAGGACAGGTTGTGGAGATTACATGTGAGGCGGTATCAGGAGATTAGGTCATGTATGGACAGGACAGGTTGTGGAGATTACATGTGAGGAGGTATCAGGAGATTAGGTCATGTATGGAGAGGACAGGTTGTGGAGATTACATGTGAGGAGTTATCAGGAGATTAGGTCATGTATGGACAGGACAGGTTGTGGAGATTACATGTGAGGAGGTATCAGAAGATTAGGTCATGTATGGAGAGGACACGTTGTGGAGATTACATGTGAGGGGGTATCAGGAGATTAGGTCATGTATGGAGAGGACAGGTTGTGGAGATTACATGTGAGGAGGTATCAGGAGATTAGGTCATGTATGGAGAGGACAGGTTGTGGAGATTACATGTGAGGGGGTGTCAGGAGATTAGGTCATGTCTGGAGAGGACAGGTTGTGGAGATTACATGTGAGGAGTTATCAGGAGATTAGGCCATGTATGGAGAGGACAGGTTGTGGAGATTACACGTGAGGAGGTATCAGGAGATTAGGCCATGTATGGAGAGGACAGGTTGTGGAGATTACACGTTAGGAGGTATCAGGAGATTAGGTCATGTATGGAGAGGACAGGTTGTGGACTGGAGACTACATGTGAGGAGGTATCAGGAGATTAGGTCATGTATGGAGAGGACAGGTTGTGGAGATTACATGTGAGGAGGTATCAGGAGATTAGGTCATGTATGGAGAGGACAGGTTGTGGAGATTACATGTGAGGAGGTATCAAGAGATTAGGTCATGTATGGAGAGGACAGGTTGTGGAGATTACATGTGAGGGGGTATCAGGAGATTAGGTCATGTATGGAGAGGACAGGTTGTGGAGATTACATGTGAGGGGGTATCAGGAGATTAGGCCATGTATGGAGAGGACAGGTTGTGGAGATTACATGTGAGGAGGTATCAGGAGATTAGGCCATGTATGGAGAGGACAGGTTGTGGAGATTACATGTGAGGAGGTATCAGGAGATTAGGCCATGTATGGAGAGGACAGGTTGTGGAGATTACATGTGAGGGGGTATCAGGAGATTAGGTCATGTATGGAGGGGACAGGTTGTGGAGATTACATGTGAGGGGGTATCAGGAGATTAGGTCATGTATGGAGGGGACAGGTTGTGGAGATTACATGTGAGGGGGTATCAGGAGATTAGGTCATGTATGGACAGGACAGGTTGTGGAGATTACATGTGAGGAGGTATCAGGAGATTAGGCCATGTATGGAGAGGACAGGTTATGGACTGGAGATTACATGTGAGGAGGTATCAGGAGATTAGGTCATGTATGGAGAGAACAGGTTGTGGAGATTACATGTGAGGGGGTATCAGGAGATTAGGTCATGTATGGAGAGGACAGGTTGTGGAGATTACATGTGAGGAGGTATCAGGAAATTAGGTCATGTATGGAGAGGACAGGTTGTGGAGATTACATGTGAGGGGGTATCAGGAGATTAGGCCATGTATGGAGAGGACAGGTTGTGGAGATTACATGTGAGGAGGTATCAGGAGATTAGGTCATGTATGGAGAGGACAGGTTGTGGAGATTACACGTGAGGAGGTATCAGGAGATTAGGCCATGTATGGAGAGGACAGGTTGTGGAGATTACATGTGAGGAGGTATCAGGAGATTAGGCCATGTATGGAGAGGACAGGTTGTGGAGATTACATGTGAGGAGGTATCAGGAGATTAGGTCATGTATGGAGAGGACAGGTTGTGGACTGGAGATTACATGTGAGGGGGTGTCAGGAGATTAGGTCATGTATGGAGAGGACAGGTTGTGGAGATTACATGTGAGGGGGTATCAGGAGATTAGGCCGTGTATGGAGAGGACAGGTTGTGGAGATTACATGTGAGGGGGTATCAGGAGATTAGGCCATGTATGGAGAGGACAGGTTGTGGAGATTACATGTGAGGGGGTATCAGGAGATTAGGTCATGTGTGGAGAGGACAGGTTGTGGAGATTACATGTGAGGGGGTATCAGGAGATTAGGTCATGTATGGAGGGGACAGATTGTGGAGATTACATGTGAGGAGGTATCAGGAGATTAGGTCATGTATGGAGAGGACAGGTTGTGGAGATTACATGTGAGGAGGTATCAGGAGATTAGGTCATGTATGGAGGGGACAGGTTGTGGAGATTACATGTGAGGGGGTATCAGGAGATTAGGTCATGTATGGAGAGGACAGGTTGTGGAGATTACATGTGAGGGGGTATCAGGAGATTAGGTCATGTATGGAGAGGACAGGTTGTGGAGATTACATGTGAGGAGGTATCAGGAGATTAGGCCATGTATGGAGAGGACAGGTTGTGGAGATTACATGTGAGGAGATACCAGGAGATTAGGT
This sequence comes from Leptodactylus fallax, assembly GCA_947044405.1. Classification (NCBI taxonomy): domain Eukaryota; kingdom Metazoa; phylum Chordata; class Amphibia; order Anura; family Leptodactylidae; genus Leptodactylus; species Leptodactylus fallax. Next base: position 198,876 of record CAMRHE010001026.1, read on the forward strand.
CATGTATGGAGAGGACAGGTTGTGGAGATTACATGTGAGGGGGTATCAGGAGATTAGGCCATGTATGGAGAGGACAGGTTGTGGAGATTACATGTGTGAGGGTATCAGGAGATTAGGCCATGTATGGAGAGGACAGGTTGTGGAGATTACACGTGAAGAGGTATCAGGAGATTAGGCCATGTATGGAGAGGACAGGTTGTGGACTGGAGATTACATGTGAGGAGGTATCAGGAGATTAGGCCATGTATGGAGAGGACAGGTTGTGGAGATTACATGTGAGGGGGTATCAGGAGATTAGGTCATGTATGGAGAGGACAGGTTGTGGAGATTACATGTGAGGGGGTATCAGGAGATTAGGTCATGTATGGAGAGGACAGGTTGTGGAGATTACATGTGAGGAGGTATCAGGAGATTAGGTCATGTATGGAGAGGACAGGTTGTGGAGATTACATGTGAGGGGGTATCAGGAGATTAGGCCATGTATGGAGAGGACAGGTTGTGGAGATTACATGTGAGGAGGTATCAGGAGATTAGGTCATGTTGGAGAGGACAGGTTGTGGAGATTACATGTGAGGAGGTATCAGGAGATTAGGTCATGTATGGAGAGGACAGGTTGTGGAGATTACATGTGAGGCGGTATCAGGAGATTAGGTCATGTATGGACAGGACAGGTTGTGGAGATTACATGTGAGGAGGTATCAGGAGATTAGGTCATGTATGGAGAGGACAGGTTGTGGAGATTACATGTGAGGAGTTATCAGGAGATTAGGTCATGTATGGACAGGACAGGTTGTGGAGATTACATGTGAGGAGGTATCAGAAGATTAGGTCATGTATGGAGAGGACACGTTGTGGAGATTACATGTGAGGGGGTATCAGGAGATTAGGTCATGTATGGAGAGGACAGGTTGTGGAGATTACATGTGAGGAGGTATCAGGAGATTAGGTCATGTATGGAGAGGACAGGTTGTGGAGATTACATGTGAGGGGGTGTCAGGAGATTAGGTCATGTCTGGAGAGGACAGGTTGTGGAGATTACATGTGAGGAGTTATCAGGAGATTAGGCCATGTATGGAGAGGACAGGTTGTGGAGATTACACGTGAGGAGGTATCAGGAGATTAGGCCATGTATGGAGAGGACAGGTTGTGGAGATTACACGTTAGGAGGTATCAGGAGATTAGGTCATGTATGGAGAGGACAGGTTGTGGACTGGAGACTACATGTGAGGAGGTATCAGGAGATTAGGTCATGTATGGAGAGGACAGGTTGTGGAGATTACATGTGAGGAGGTATCAGGAGATTAGGTCATGTATGGAGAGGACAGGTTGTGGAGATTACATGTGAGGAGGTATCAAGAGATTAGGTCATGTATGGAGAGGACAGGTTGTGGAGATTACATGTGAGGGGGTATCAGGAGATTAGGTCATGTATGGAGAGGACAGGTTGTGGAGATTACATGTGAGGGGGTATCAGGAGATTAGGCCATGTATGGAGAGGACAGGTTGTGGAGATTACATGTGAGGAGGTATCAGGAGATTAGGCCATGTATGGAGAGGACAGGTTGTGGAGATTACATGTGAGGAGGTATCAGGAGATTAGGCCATGTATGGAGAGGACAGGTTGTGGAGATTACATGTGAGGGGGTATCAGGAGATTAGGTCATGTATGGAGGGGACAGGTTGTGGAGATTACATGTGAGGGGGTATCAGGAGATTAGGTCATGTATGGAGGGGACAGGTTGTGGAGATTACATGTGAGGGGGTATCAGGAGATTAGGTCATGTATGGACAGGACAGGTTGTGGAGATTACATGTGAGGAGGTATCAGGAGATTAGGCCATGTATGGAGAGGACAGGTTATGGACTGGAGATTACATGTGAGGAGGTATCAGGAGATTAGGTCATGTATGGAGAGAACAGGTTGTGGAGATTACATGTGAGGGGGTATCAGGAGATTAGGTCATGTATGGAGAGGACAGGTTGTGGAGATTACATGTGAGGAGGTATCAGGAAATTAGGTCATGTATGGAGAGGACAGGTTGTGGAGATTACATGTGAGGGGGTATCAGGAGATTAGGCCATGTATGGAGAGGACAGGTTGTGGAGATTACATGTGAGGAGGTATCAGGAGATTAGGTCATGTATGGAGAGGACAGGTTGTGGAGATTACACGTGAGGAGGTATCAGGAGATTAGGCCATGTATGGAGAGGACAGGTTGTGGAGATTACATGTGAGGAGGTATCAGGAGATTAGGCCATGTATGGAGAGGACAGGTTGTGGAGATTACATGTGAGGAGGTATCAGGAGATTAGGTCATGTATGGAGAGGACAGGTTGTGGACTGGAGATTACATGTGAGGGGGTGTCAGGAGATTAGGTCATGTATGGAGAGGACAGGTTGTGGAGATTACATGTGAGGGGGTATCAGGAGATTAGGCCGTGTATGGAGAGGACAGGTTGTGGAGATTACATGTGAGGGGGTATCAGGAGATTAGGCCATGTATGGAGAGGACAGGTTGTGGAGATTACATGTGAGGGGGTATCAGGAGATTAGGTCATGTGTGGAGAGGACAGGTTGTGGAGATTACATGTGAGGGGGTATCAGGAGATTAGGTCATGTATGGAGGGGACAGATTGTGGAGATTACATGTGAGGAGGTATCAGGAGATTAGGTCATGTATGGAGAGGACAGGTTGTGGAGATTACATGTGAGGAGGTATCAGGAGATTAGGTCATGTATGGAGGGGACAGATTGTGGAGATTACATGTGAGGAGGTATCAGGAGATTAGGTCATGTATGGAGAGGACAGGTTGTGGAGATTACATGTGAGGGGGTATCAGGAGATTAGGTCATGTATGGAGAGGACAGGTTGTGGAGATTACATGTGAGGGGGTATCAGGAGATTAGGTCATGCATGGAGAGGACAGGTTGTGGAGAGTACATGTGAGGGAGTATCAGGAGATTAGGCCATGTATGGAGAGGACAGGTTGTGGAGATTACATGTGAGGAGGTGTCAGGAGATGATAGAGGTGCCATCGAGATGATGTATTAGAGCGAGTCGTTATATTAGCCTAACAGAGTCATTTACATTCTTCCCTCCCTTCTGCACTAGTGTCCGTCATCACTGTACCTCTGGCATTGTATTCATGAAACAGGAGACCCTGGATGAACAGAGCTCCAGGTGATGTAGTGGAGGCTGCAGTGCTGAAACTTATACACTGACATGTGATAGAACATGTACAGTCATGGCCAAAAGTTTTGAGAATGATACAAATATTAATTTTTACAAAGTCTACTGCTTCAGTTTTTCTAATGGCAATTTGCATATACTCCAGAATGTTATAAAGAGTGATCAGCTTAACAGCAATTACTTGCAAAGTCAATATTTGCCTAGAAAATGAACTTTATCCCCCAAAACACATTTCAACATCATTGCAGCCCTGCCTTAAAAGGACCACCTAACATCGTTTCAGTGATTGCTCCATTAACACAGGTGTGGGTGTTGATGAGGACAGGGCTGGAGATCAATCTGTCATGATTAAGTAAGAATGACACCACTGGACACTTTAAAAGGAGGCTGGTGCTTGCCATCATTGTTTCTCTTCTGTTAACCATGGTTATCTCTAAAGAAACACGTGCAGTCATCATTGCACTGCACAAAAATGGCCTAACTGGGAAGAGTATTGCAGCTAGAAAGATTGCACCTCAGTCAACAATCTATCGCATCATCAAGAACTTCAAGGAGAGAGGTTCCATTGGTGCCAAAAAGGCTCCAGGGCGCCCAAGAAAGACCAGCAAGCGGCAGGACCGTCTCTTAAAAGTGTTTCAGCTGCGGGATGGGGCTACCAGCAGTGCAGAGCTTGCTGAGGAATGGCAGCAGGCAGGTGTGAGTGCATCTGCACGCACTGTGAGGCGGAGACTCTTGGAGCAAGGCCTGGTCTCAAGGAGGGCAGCAAAGAAGCCACTTCTCTCCAGAAAAAACATCAGGGACAGACTGATATTCTGCAAAAGGTACAGGGAATGGACTGCTGAGGACTGGGGGGAAAGTCATTTTCTCTGATGAATCCCCTTTTCCATTGTTTGGAACATCTGGAAAACAGCTTATTCGGAGAAGAAGAGGTGAGCGCTACCACCAGTCTTGTCTCATGCCAACTAAAGCATCCTGAAACCATTCATGTGTGGGGTTGCTTCTCAGCCAAGGGAATGGGCTCTCTCACAGTCTTGCCATGAATAAAGAATGGTACCAGAGTGTCCTCCAAGAGCAACTTCTCCCAACCGTCCAAGAGCAGTTTGGCGCTCAACAATGCCTTTTCCAGCATGATGGAGCACCTTGCCATAAAGCAAAGGTGATAACTAAATGGCTCAGGGAACAAAACATAGAGATTTTGGGTCCATGGCCTGGAAACTCCCCAGATCTTAATCCCATTGAGAACTTGTGGTCAATCATCAAGAGACGGGTGGACAAACAAAAACCAACAAATTCAGACAAAATGAAAGCATTGATTCTGCAAGAATGGACTGCTATCAGTCAGGATTTGGTCCAGAAGTTGATTGAGAGCATGCCAGGGAGAATTGCAGAGGTCCTGAAGAAGAAGGGTCAACACTGCAAATATTGACTTGCTGCATTAACTCATTCTAAGTGTCAATATAAGCTTCTGTTACTCATAATATGAATGCAATTCTATTTCTGTATGTGATAAAAACATCTGACAAACACACAGAAAAACCAGAGGGCAGCAGATCATGTGAAAATACAATATTTGTGTCATTCTCAAAACTTTTGGCCATGACTGTAGTGTGGGCTCTGCTCTGCCCAGCACCTTTTATGGTGTCTTTATGACGAGGTGCCGAGGTCTGTGGGGGGGTGGCAGAGAAGGAGGAGGATTGTGTGTACGGCCTGTGTGTGTGTACAGTGTGTGTGCAGTGTACACATTATATATGTGTGATCAGGAGCTGGTGCTGGGGAGAAGGTCGGGTCCGGAGCTGTCACCTCATGTCTGGATGAAGCTTGCTGTGTGCACAGTCATGCAGGAAGAGGAAACTTCCCCAAAGTGAGCTACCTCCGCATCAGTCTCTGTATATGAGGAGTACACCGATGTATACACTGATGTAACTAGTACAGGGAGCAGGAGCACACCGATGTAACTAGTACAGGGAGCAGGAGCACACCGATGTAACTAGTACAGGGAGCAGGAGCACACACCGATGTAACTAGTACAGGGAGAAGGAGCACACCGATGTAACTAGTACCGGGAGCAGGAGCACACCGATGTAACTAGTACAGGGAGCAGGAGCACACCGATGTAACTAGTACAGGGAGCAGGAGCACACCGATGTAACTAGTACAGGGAGCAGGAGCACACACCGATGTAACTAGTACAGGGAGCAGGAGCACACCGATGTAACTAGTACCGGGAGCAGGAGCACACCGATGTAACTAGTACAGGGAGCAGGAGCACACACCGATGTAACTAGTACAGGGAGAAGGAGCACAGCGATGTAACTAGTACAGGGAGCAGGAGCACACCGATGTAACTAGTACAGGGAGCAGGAGCACACCGATGTAACTAGTACAGGGAGAAGGAGCACACCGATGTAACTAGTACAGGGAGCAGGAGCACAGTGATGTAACTAGTACCGGGAGCAGGAGCACACCGATGTAACTAGTACAGGGAGCAGGAGCACAGCGATGTAACTAGTACAGGGAGCAGGAGCACAGCGATGTAACTAGTACAGGGAGCAGGAGCACAGCGATGTAACTAGTACCGGGAGCAGGAGCACACCGATGTAACTAGTACAGGGAGCAGGAGCACAGCGATGTAACTAGTACAGGGAGCAGGAGCACACCGATGTAACTAGTACAGGGAGCAGGAGCCACACCGATGTAACTAGTACAGGGAGCAGGAGCACACCGATGTAACTAGTACAGGGAGAAGGAGCACACCGATGTAACTAGTACCGGGAGCAGGAGCACAGCGATGTAACTAGTACAGGGAGCAGGAGCACAGCGATGTAACTAGTACCGGGAGCAGGAGCACACCGATGTAACTAGTACCGGGAGCAGGAGCACACCGATGTAACTAGTACCGGGAGCAGGAGCACACCGATGTAACTAGTACAGGGAGAAGGAGCACACCGATGTAACTGTCCGGGAGCAGGAGCACACCGATGTAACTAGTACAGGGAGCAGGAGCACACCGATGTAACTAGTACAGGGAGCAGGAGCACACACCGATGTAACTAGTACAGGGAGAAGGAGCACACCGATGTAACTAGTACTGGGAGCAGGAGCACAGCGATGTAACTAGTACAGGGAGCAGGAGCACAGCGATGTAACTAGTACCGGGAGCAGGAGCACAGCGATGTAACTAGTACCGGGAGCAGGAGCACACCGATGTAACTAGTACAGGGAGCAGGAGCACAGCGATGTAACTAGTACAGGGAGCAGGAGCACACCGATGTAACTAGTACAGGGAGCAGGAGCACAGCGATGTAACTAGTACAGGGAGCAGGAGCACACCGATGTAACTAGTACAGGGAGCAGGAGCACAGCGATGTAACTAGTACAGGGAGCAGGAGCACAGCGATGTAACTAGTACAGGGAGCAGGAGCACAGCGATGTAACTAGTACAGGGAGCAGGAGCACAGCGATGTAACTAGTACCGGGAGCAGGAGCACACCGATGTAACTAGTACAGGGAGCAGGAGCACAGCGATGTAACTAGTACAGGGAGCAGGAGCACAGCGATGTAACTAGTACAGGGAGCAGGAGCACACCGATGTAACTAGTACAGGGAGCAGGAGCACAGCGATGTAACTAGTACAGGGAGCAGGAGCACACCGATGTAACTAGTACAGGGAGCAGGAGCACACCGATGTAACTAGTACCGGGAGCAGGAGCACACCGATGTAACTAGTACAGGGAGCAGGAGCACACCGATGTAACTAGTACAGGGAGCAGGAGCACAGCGATGTAACTAGTACAGGGAGCAGGAGCACACCGATGTAACTAGTACAGGGAGCAGGAGCACACCGATGTAACTAGTACAGGGAGCAGGAGCACACCGATGTAACTAGTACAGGGAGCAGGAGCACACCGATGTAACTAGTACAGGGAGCAGGAGCACACCGATGTAACTAGTACAGGGAGCAGGAGCACAGCGATGTAACTAGTACAGGGAGCAGGAGCACAGCGATGTAACTAGTACAGGGAGCAGGAGCACACCGATGTAACTAGTACCGGGAGCAGGAGCACACCGATGTAACTAGTACAGGGAGAAGGAGCACACCGATGTAACTAGTACAGGGAGCAGGAGCACACCGATGTAACTAGTACCGGGAGCAGGAGCACACCGATGTAACTAGTACCGGGAGCAGGAGCACACCGATGTAACTAGTACAGGGAGCAGGAGCACACCGATGTAACTAGTACAGGGAGCAGGAGCACACCGATGTAACTAGTACAGGGAGCAGGAGCACACCGATGTAACTAGTACCGGGAGCAGGAGCACACCGATGTAACTAGTACAGGGAGCAGGAGCACACCGATGTAACTAGTACAGGGAGCAGTTGCACACCGATGTAACTAGTACAGGGAGCAGGAGCACAGCGATGTAACTAGTACAGGGAGCAGGAGCACACCGATGTAACTAGTACAGGGAGCAGGAGCACAGCGATGTAACGTACAGGGAGCAGGAGCACAGCGATGTAACTAGTACAGGGAGCAGGAGCACAGCGATGTAACTAGTACAGGGAGCAGGAGCACAGCGATGTAACTAGTACAGGGAGCAGGAGCACAGCGATGTAACTAGTACAGGGAGCAGGAGCACAGCGATGTAACTAGTACAGGGAGCAGGAGCACACCGATGTAACTAGTACCGGGAGCAGGAGCACACCGATGTAACTAGTACCATCATTGTGATGGTGGTATAGTCTTGTAATGATGGTTTGACCTCGTTGTGTCCTTCGGTTGACCTCATTGTGATGGTGGTATAGTCTTGTGATGATGGTTTGCCCTCGTTGTGTCCTTCGGTTGACCTCATTGTGATGGTGGTATAGTCTTGTGATGATGGTTTGCCCTCGTTGTGTGCTTCGGTTGACCTCATTGTGATGGTGGTATAGTCTTGTGATGATGGTTTGCCCTCGTTGTGTCCTTCGGTTGACCTCATTGTGATGGTGGTATAGTCTTGTGATGATGGTTTGCCCTCGTTGTGTGCTTCGGTTGACCTCATTGTGATGGTGGTATAGTCTTGTGATGATCTTTTGGCCTCGTGTGCTTCGGTTGACCTCATTGTGATGGTGGTATAGTCTTGTGATGATGGTTTGCCCTCGTTGTGTGCTTCGGTTGACCTCATTGTGATGGTGGTATAGTCTTGTGATGATCTTTTGGCCTCGTGTGCTTCGGTTGACCTCATTGTGATGATGGTATAGTCTTGTGATGATGGTTTGCCCTCGTTGTGTGCTTCGGTTGACCTTATTGTGATGGTGGTATAGTCTTGTGATGATCTTTTGGCCTTGTGTGCTTCGGTTGACCTCATTGTGATGGTGGTATAGTCTTGTGATGATCTTTTGGCCTTGTGTGCTTCGGTTGACCTCATTGTGATGGTGGTATAGTCTTGTGATGATCTTTTGGCCTTGTGTGCTTTGGTTGACCTCATTGTGATGGTGGTATAGTCTTGTGATGATGGTTTGGCCTCGTTGTGACATTACAATGACCTTGCCCTGATGTTGCGATGGCTTTGTAGTGAGTTTGGCTTGGCATTGTTGTTCCAGCATTGTTTTGCCGGCGTGCCTCTCTGTGTCACCTTCACATGTGTTGAGCGTCCAGGGCGTAGGGATTTTCGGGAGATGAGTGCAGGGTCTGTTGTGGTGCAGCTGTTGTGTGACTGCTTTTATTAGGGCTGAGATAAAACGCTGAGGGTCACGCGTAGTGTAGATTACTGCCACACATGTAGGATTGTGTCCCTGGCTCCCAGGTCCTCCATACGTGTACCTGTCTAATCTGGTCCCTTCTAGGAGTGCTGGATCCATCGCTCAGTAGGTTGGACCCCTCATCCCTTCCTCCTAGTGAGACTCTGGCCATATACTGATGTGGTAGGTAGTGTGGTGTACACACGTGTCCCCCGTCATCTGTGCAGGCAGCTGCCACATTGCTCAGTGTCATGTAACGGCCCTACAGCTGTCCGCTAGGCCCTTGGCTCATTTGGATGAATTTGCAAATAAGATGAACCGTAAACAAATTGCCCGTAGGAGTTCTCCAGGTACAACAAGTGAAGGACAGTGAGGGGGTGTAAGCTCCGATGAACTGTACAGCTTACAGATGCATGTGATACTACCTGGAAACCATCATCAAGCAGGTGAAAAGATACAGCTGTCTTTCAGTTCCTCACTATTTTCAGGATTTCTGCTTCCTGTCAGTGAATGAGAGGCTTAAACTTCTCCCACATGATGCTTTGTTACAATTGCATCTAGTGTAGACAATCCTCTGTGAGCTTCACGTTGTTTCTTCTGCACAGAACTGAAGTTACCGCACTGGAGTGAAGGATGTCGGAGAGTCCCGAGGGCCGAGACTCCGAGAATAACTGGGTGATCCCCAGTGCAGAGGTAAGAGAGTTACCCCGACTGCACAGATGCCCGGCGTCTGATCGTGCTGATCACTGCTGAGACTCCTCCCACCGATTGTCCCCAGAGCTCAGTAGTGATCCTGTCCCTGGGGGTCACAGTCTAGTGATCTCAGTAGTTATCCTGTCCCTGGGGGTCACAGTCTGGTGATCTCAGTAGTGATCCTGTCCCTGGGGCTCACAGTCTAGTGATCTCAGTAGTGATCCTGTCCCTGGGGGTCACAGTCTGGTGATCTCAGTAGTTATCCTGTCCCTGGGGGTCACAGTCTGGTGATCTCAGTAGTGATCCTGTCCCTGGGGCTCACAGTCTAGTGATCTCAGTAGTTATCCTGTCCCTGGGGGTCACAGTCTGGTGATCTCAGTAGTGATCCTGTCCCTGGGGCTCACAGTCTAGTGATCTCAGTAGTGATCCTGTCCCTGGGGGTCACAGTCTGGTGATCTCAGTAGTTAACCTGTCCCTGGGGGTCACAGTCTGGTGATCTCAGTAGTGATCCTGTCCCTGGGGCTCACAGTCTAGTGATCTCAGTAGTGATCCTGTCCCTGGGGGTCACAGTCTGGTGATCTCAGTAGTGATCCTGTCCCCGGACCTCACAGTCTGGTGATCTCAGTAGTGATCCTGTCCCCGGGGGTCACAGTCTGGTGATCTCAGTAGTGATCCTGTCCCCGGGGATCACAGTCTGGTGATCTCAGTAGTGATCCTGTCCCCGGGGATCACAGTCTAGTGATCCCAGTAGTGATCCTGTCCCCGGACCTCACAGTCTAGTGATCCCAGTAGTGATCCTGTCCCCGGACCTCACAGTCTGGTGATCTCAGTAGTGATCCTGTCCCCGGGGGTCACAGTCTAGTGATCTCAGTAGTGATCCTGTCCCCGGGGATCACAGTCTGGTGATCTTAGTAGTGATCCTGTCCCCGGGGATCACAGTCTGGTGATCTTAGTAGTGATCCTGTCCCCGGGGCTCACAGTCTGGTGATCTCAGTAGTGATCCTGTCCCCGGGGATCACAGTCTGGTGATCTTAGTAGTGATCCTGTCCCTGGACCTCACAGTCTGGTGATCTCAGTAGTGATCCTGTCCCCGGGGCTCACAGTCTAGTGATCTCAGTAGTGATCCTGTCCCTGGGGGTCACAGTCTGGTGATCTCAGTAGTGATCCTGTCCCTGGGGCTCACAGTCTAGTGATCTCAGTAGTGATCCTGTCCCTGGGGGTCACAGTCTGGTGATCTCAGTAGTGATCCTGTCCCTGGACCTCACAGTCTGGTGATCTCAGTAGTGATCCTGTCCCCGGGGGTCACAGTCTGGTGATCTCAGTAGTGATCCTGTCCCCGGGGATCACAGTCTGGTGATCTCAGTAGTGATCCTGTCCCCGGGGATCACAGTCTAGTGATCCTGTCCCCGGACCTCACAGTCTAGTGATCCCAGTAGTGATCCTGTCCCCGGACCTCACAGTCTGGTGATCTCAGTAATGATCCTGTCCCTGGGGGTCACAGTCTGGTGATCTCAGTAGTGATCCTGTCCCCGGGGGTCACAGTCTAGTGATCTCAGTAGTGATCCTGTCCCTGGGGGTCACAGTCTGGTGATCTCAGTAGTTATCCTGTCCCTGGGGGTCACAGTCTGGTGATCTCAGTAGTGATCCTGTCCCCGGACCTCACAGTCTGGTGATCTCAGTAGTGATCCTGTCCTCGGGGGTCACAGTCTAGTGATCTCAGTAGTGATCCTGTCCCCGGGGATCACAGTCTGGTGATCTTAGTAGTGATCCTGTCCCCGGGGATCACAGTCTGGTGATCTTAGTAGTGATCCTGTCCCCGGGGCTCACAGTCTGGTGATCTCAGTAGTGATCCTGTCCCCGGGGATCACAGTCTGGTGATCTTAGTAGTGATCCTGTCCCTGGACCTCACAGTCTGGTGATCTCAGTAGTGATCCTGTCCCCGGGGCTCACAGTCTAGTGATCTCAGTAGTGATCCTGTCCCTGGGGGTCACAGTCTGGTGATCTCAGTAGTGATCCTGTCCCTGGGGCTCACAGTCTAGTGATCTCAGTAGTGATCCTGTCCCTGGGGGTCACAGTCTGGTGATCTCAGTAGTGATCCTGTCCCTGGACCTCACAGTCTGGTGATCTCAGTAGTGATCCTGTCCCCGGGGGTCACAGTCTGGTGATCTCAGTAGTGATCCTGTCCCCGGGGATCACAGTCTGGTGATCTCAGTAGTGATCCTGTCCCCGGGGATCACAGTCTAGTGATCCTGTCCCCGGACCTCACAGTCTAGTGATCCCAGTAGTGATCCTGTCCCCGGACCTCACAGTCTGGTGATCTCAGTAGTTATCCTGTCCCTGGGGGTCACAGTCTGGTGATCTCAGTAGTGATCCTGTCCCCGGACCTCACAGTCTGGTGATCTCAGTAGTGATCCTGTCCCCGGGGGTCACAGTCTAGTGATCTCAGTAGTGATCCTGTCCCCGGGGATCACAGTCTGGTGATCTTAGTAGTGATCCTGTCCCCGGGGATCACAGTCTGGTGATCTTAGTAGTGATCCTGTCCCCGGGGCTCACAGTCTGGTGATCTCAGTAGTGATCCTGTCCCCGGGGATCACAGTCTGGTGATCTTAGTAGTGATCCTGTCCCTGGACCTCACAGTCTGGTGATCTCAGTAGTGATCCTGTCCCCGGGGCTCACAGTCTAGTGATCTCAGTAGTGATCCTGTCCCTGGGGGTCACAGTCTGGTGATCTCAGTAGTGATCCTGTCCCTGGGGCTCACAGTCTAGTGATCTCAGTAGTGATCCTGTCCCTGGGGGTCACAGTCTGGTGATCTCAGTAGTGATCCTGTCCCTGGACCTCACAGTCTGGTGATCTCAGTAGTGATCCTGTCCCCGGGGGTCACAGTCTGGTGATCTCAGTAGTGATCCTGTCCCCGGGGATCACAGTCTGGTGATCTCAGTAGTGATCCTGTCCCCGGGGATCACAGTCTAGTGATCCTGTCCCCGGACCTCACAGTCTAGTGATCCCAGTAGTGATCCTGTCCCCGGACCTCACAGTCTGGTGATCTCAGTAATGATCCTGTCCCTGGGGGTCACAGTCTGGTGATCTCAGTAGTGATCCTGTCCCCGGGGGTCACAGTCTAGTGATCTCAGTAGTGATCCTGTCCCTGGGGGTCACAGTCTGGTGATCTCAGTAGTTATCCTGTCCCTGGGGGTCACAGTCTGGTGATCTCAGTAGTGATCCTGTCCCTGGGGGTCACAGTCTGGTGATCTCAGTAGTGATCCTGTCCCCGGGGGTCACAGTCTGGTGATCTCAGTAGTGATCCTGTCCCCGGGGATCACAGTCTGGTGATCTCAGTAGTGATCCTGTCCCCGGGGATCACAGTCTAGTGATCCCAGTAGTGATCCTGTCCCCGGACCTCACAGTCTAGTGATCCCAGTAGTGATCCTGTCCCCGGACCTCACAGTCTGGTGATCTCAGTAATGATCCTGTCCCCGGGGGTCACAGTCTGGTGATCTCAGTAGTGATCCTGTCCCCGGGGGTCACAGTCTAGTGATCTCAGTAGTGATCCTGTCCCCGGGGATCACAGTCTGGTGATCTCAGTAGTGATCCTGTCCCCGGGGATCACAGTCTGGTGATCTTAGTAGTGATCCTGTCCCCGGGGCTCACAGTCTGGTGATCTCAGTAGTGATCCTGTCCCCGGGGATCACAGTCTGGTGATCTTAGTAGTGATCCTGTCCCCGGTCTGGTAATATTGGAGTCCCGCTGCCCCCTCTCGCTGGCGCTGCTATATACTGATTGTGCTGCTATATATAGTTCTGAAACAGATTAAACTGCTGAGTGTTTGCTGAGCGTGGGCTGTGAGCACTGCAGGAGTTCTGTGTCCGGCCAAACCCCCCATTATAACAACTGGAAATAAACACCTGCTCAATACCCAGTGTGCAGGAAGGGGGAGCTAGTGTCCTCTGTTATCATGTGTTATAATCCCGGGGCCCCTGTATGATCAGCCGCTCCTCTTATACTGTAGGGTGCGGACCCTGTATGATGTGACTGATATTGGCCGCTCCTCTTATACTGTAGGGTGCGGGGCCCTGTATGATGTGACTGATATCGGCCGCTCCTCTTATACTGTAGGGTGCGGCCCCTGTATGATGTGACTGATATTGGCCGCTCCTCTTATACTGTAGGGTGCGGGGCCCCTGTATGATGTGACTGATATCGGCCGCTCCTCTTATACTGTAGGGTGCGGGGCCCTGTATGATGTGACTGATATCGGCCGCTCCTCTTATACTGTAGGGTGCGGGGCCTGTATGATGTGACTGATATCGGCCGCTCCTCTTATACTGTAGGGTGCGGCCCCTGTATGATGTGACTGATATCGGCCGCTCCTCTTATACTGTAGGGTGCCGGGCCCTGTATGATGTGACTGATATCGGCCGCTCCTCTTATACTGTAGGGTGCGGGCCCTGTATGATGTGACTGATATCGGCCGCTCCTCTTATACTGTAGGGTGCGGCCCCTGTATGATGTGACTGATATCGGCCGCTCCTCTTATACTGTAGGGTGCGGGCCCCTGTATGATGTGACTGATATCGGCCGCTCCTCTTATACTGTAGGGTGCGGGGCCCTGTATGATGTGACTGATATCGGCCGCTCCTCTTATACTGTAGGGTGCGGGGCCTGTATGATGTGACTGATATCGGCCGCTCCTCTTATACTGTAGGGTGCGGGGCCCTGTATGATGTGACTGATATCGGCCGCTCCTCTTATACTGTAGGGTGCGGGCCCCTGTATGATGTGACTGATATCGGCCGCTCCTCTTATACTGTAGGGTGCGGGGCCCTGTATGATGTGACTGATATCGGCCGCTCCTCTTATACTGTAGGGTGCGGGCCCTGTATGATGTGACTGATATCGGCCGCTCCTCTTATACTGTAGGGTGCGGGCCCTGTATGATGTGACTGATATCGGCCGCTCCTCTTATACTGTAGGGTGCGGGCCCTGTATGATGTGACTGATATCGGCCGCTCCTCTTATACTGTAGGGTGCCGGGCCCTGTATGATGTGACTGATATCGGCCGCTCCTCTTATACTGTAGGGTGCGGGGCCCTGTATGATGTGACTGATATCGGCCGCTCCTCTTATACTGTAGGGTGCCGGGCCCTGTATGATGTGACTGATATCGGCCGCTCCTCTTATACTGTAGGGTGCGGGGCCCTGTATGATGTGACTGATATCGGCCGCTCCTCTTATACTGTAGGGTGCGGGGCCCTGTATGATGTGACTGATATCGGCCGCTCCTCTTATACTGTAGGGTGCGGGACCCCTGTATGATGTGACTGATATCGGCCGCTCCTCTTATACTGTAGGGTGCGGGGCCCTGTATGATGTGACTGATATCGGCCGCTCCTCTTATACTGTAGGGTGCGGGGCCCCTGTATGATGTGACTGATATCGGCCGCTCCTCTTATACTGTAGGGTGCGGGCCCCTGTATGATGTGACTGATATCGGCCGCTCCTCTTATACTGTAGGGTGCGGGACCCCTGTATGATGTGACTGATATCGGCCGCTCCTCTTATACTGTAGGGTGCGGGCCCCTGTATGATGTGACTGATATCGGCCGCTCCTCTTATACTGTAGGGTGCGGGGCCCCTGTATGATGTGACTGATATCGGCCGCTCCTCTTATACTGTAGGGTGCGGGGCCCTGTATGATGTGACTGATATCGGCCGCTCCTCTTATACTGTAGGGTGCGGGGCCCTGTATGATGTGACTGATATCGGCCGCTCCTCTTATACTGTAGGGTGCGGGGCCCTGTATGATGTGACTGATATCGGCCGCTCCTCTTATACTGTAGGGTGCGGGGCCCTGTATGATGTGACTGATATCGGCCGCTCCTCTTATACTGTAGGGTGCGGGGCCCCTGTATGATGTGACTGATATCGGCCGCTCCTCTTATACTGTAGGGTGCGGGCCCTGTATGATGTGACTGATATCGGCCGCTCCTCTTATACTGTAGGGTGCGGCCCCTGTATGATGTGACTGATATCGGCCGCTCCTCTTATACTGTAGGGTGCGGGGCCCTGTATGATGTGACTGATATCGGCCGCTCCTCTTATACTGTAGGGTGCGGGCCCCTGTATGATGTGACTGATATCGGCCGCTCCTCTTATACTGTAGGGTGCGGGGCCCTGTATGATGTGACTGATATCGGCCGCTCCTCTTATACTGTAGGGTGCGGGGCCCTGTATGATGTGACTGATATCGGCCGCTCCTCTTATACTGTAGGGTGCGGGGCCCTGTATGATGTGACTGATATCGGCCGCTCCTCTTATACTGTAGGGTGCGGGGCCCTGTATGATGTGACTGATATCGGCCGCTCCTCTTATACTGTAGGGTGCGGGGCCCTGTATGATGTGACTGATATCGGCCGCTCCTCTTATACTGTAGGGTGCGGGGCCCTGTATGATGTGACTGATATCGGCCGCTCCTCTTATACTGTAGGGTGCGGGGCCCTGTATGATGTGACTGATATCGGCCGCTCCTCTTATACTGTAGGGTGCGGGGCCCCTGTATGATGTGACTGATATCGGCCGCTCCTCTTATACTGTAGGGTGCGGGGCCCCTGTATGATGTGACTGATATCGGCCGCTCCTCTTATACTGTAGGGTGCGGGGCCCTGTATGATGTGACTGATATCGGCCGCTCCTCTTATACTGTAGGGTGCGGGGCCCTGTATGATGTGACTGATATCGGCCGCTCCTCTTATACTGTAGGGTGCGGGGCCCCTGTATGATGTGACTGATATCGGCCGCTCCTCTTATACTGTAGGGTGCGGGGCCCTGTATGATGTGACTGATATCGGCCGCTCCTCTTATACTGTAGGGTGCCGGGCCCTGTATGATGTGACTGATATCGGCCGCTCCTCTTATACTGTAGGGTGCGGGGCCCCTGTATGATGTGACTGATATCGGCCGCTCCTCTTATACTGTAGGGTGCGGGGCCCCTGTATGATGTGACTGATATCGGCCGCTCCTCTTATACTGTAGGGTGCGGGGCCCCTGTATGATGTGACTGATATCGGCCGCTCCTCTTATACTGTAGGGTGCGGGGCCCCTGTATGATGTGACTGATATCGGCCGCTCCTCTTATACTGTAGGGTGCGGGCCCCTGTATGATGTGACTGATATCGGCCGCTCCTCTTATACTGTAGGGTGCGGGGCCCCTGTATGATGTGACTGATATCGGCCGCTCCTCTTATACTGTAGGGTGCGGGCCCTGTATGATGTGACTGATATCGGCCGCTCCTCTTATACTGTAGGGTGCGGGGCCCTGTATGATGTGACTGATATCGGCCGCTCCTCTTATACTGTAGGGTGCGGGCCCCTGTATGATGTGACTGATATCGGCCGCTCCTCTTATACTGTAGGGTGCGGGGCCCCTGTATGATGTGACTGATATCGGCCGCTCCTCTTATACTGTAGGGTGCGGGCCCCTGTATGATGTGACTGATATCGGCCGCTCCTCTTATACTGTAGGGTGCGGGGCCCCTGTATGATGTGACTGATATCGGCCGCTCCTCTTATACTGTAGGGTGCGGGGCCCCTGTATGATGTGACTGATATCGGCCGCTCCTCTTATACTGTAGGGTGCGGGGCCCTGTATGATGTGACTGATATCGGCCGCTCCTCTTATACTGTAGGGTGCGGGGCCCCTGTATGATGTGACTGATATCGGCCGCTCCTCTTATACTGTAGGGTGCGGGGCCCCTGTATGATGTGACTGATATCGGCCGCTCCTCTTATACTGTAGGGTGCGGCCCCTGTATGATGTGACTGATATCGGCCGCTCCTCTTATACTGTAGGGTGCGGGGCCCTGTATGATGTGACTGATATCGGCCGCTCCTCTTATACTGTAGGGTGCGGGGCCCTGTATGATGTGACTGATATCGGCCGCTCCTCTTATACTGTAGGGTGCCGGGCCCTGTATGATGTGACTGATATCGGCCGCTCCTCTTATACTGTAGGGTGCGGGCCCCTGTATGATGTGACTGATATCGGCCGCTCCTCTTATACTGTAGGGTGCCGGGCCCTGTATGATGTGACTGATATCGGCCGCTCCTCTTATACTGTAGGGTGCGGCCCCTGTATGATGTGACTGATATCGGCCGCTCCTCTTATACTGTAGGGTGCGGCCCCTGTATGATGTGACTGATATCGGCCGCTCCTCTTATACTGTAGGGTGCGGGGCCCCTGTATGATGTGACTGATATCGGCCGCTCCTCTTATACTGTAGGGTGCGGGGCCCTGTATGATGTGACTGATATCGGCCGCTCCTCTTATACTGTAGGGTGCGGGGCCCTGTATGATGTGACTGATATCGGCCGCTCCTCTTATACTGTAGGGTGCGGGGCCCTGTATGATGTGACTGATATCGGCCGCTCCTCTTATACTGTAGGGTGCGGGCCCCTGTATGATGTGACTGATATCGGCCGCTCCTCTTATACTGTAGGGTGCGGGCCCCTGTATGATGTGACTGATATCGGCCGCTCCTCTTATACTGTAGGGTGCGGCCCCTGTATGATGTGACTGATATCGGCCGCTCCTCTTATACTGTAGGGTGCGGGGCCCTGTATGATGTGACTGATATCGGCCGCTCCTCTTATACTGTAGGGTGCGGCCCCTGTATGATGTGACTGATATCGGCCGCTCCTCTTATACTGTAGGGTGTGGGGCCCTGTATGATGTGACTGATATCGGCCGCTCCTCTTATACTGTAGGGTGCGGGCCCTGTATGATGTGACTGATATCGGCCGCTCCTCTTATACTGTAGGGTGCGGCCCTGTATGATGTGACTGATATCGGCCGCTCCTCTTATACTGTAGGGTGCGGGCCCTGTATGATGTGACTGATATCGGCCGCTCCTCTTATACTGTAGGGTGCGGCCCCTGTATGTGACTGATATCGGCCGCTCCTCTTATACTGTAGGGTGCGGGCCCCTGTATGATGTGACTGATATCGGCCGCTCCTCTTATACTGTAGGGTGCCGGCCCTGTATGATGTGACTGATATCGGCCGCTCCTCTTATACTGTAGGGTGCGGGGCCCTGTATGATGTGACTGATATCGGCCGCTCCTCTTATACTGTAGGGTGCGGGGCCCTGTATGATGTGACTGATATCGGCCGCTCCTCTTATACTGTAGGGTGCGGGGCCCTGTATGATGTGACTGATATCGGCCGCTCCTCTTATACTGTAGGGTGCGGGGCCCTGTATGATGTGACTGATATCGGCCGCTCCTCTTATACTGTAGGGTGCGGGGCCCTGTATGATGTGACTGATATCGGCCGCTCCTCTTATACTGTAGGGTGCGGCCCCTGTATGATGTGACTGATATCGGCCGCTCCTCTTATACTGTAGGGTGCGGGGCCCTGTATGATGTGACTGATATCGGCCGCTCCTCTTATACTGTAGGGTGCGGGGCCCCTGTATGATGTGACTGATATCGGCCGCTCCTCTTATACTGTAGGGTGCGGCCCCTGTATGATGTGACTGATATCGGCCGCTCCTCTTATACTGTAGGGTGCGGCCCCTGTATGATGTGACTGATATCGGCCGCTCCTCTTATACTGTAGGGTGCGGGCCCTGTATGATGTGACTGATATCGGCCGCTCCTCTTATACTGTAGGGTGCGGGGCCCTGTATGATGTGACTGATATCGGCCGCTCCTCTTATACTGTAGGGTGCGGCCCCTGTATGATGTGACTGATATCGGCCGCTCCTCTTATACTGTAGGGTGCGGGGCCCTGTATGATGTGACTGATATCGGCCGCTCCTCTTATACTGTAGGGTGCGGGCCCCTGTATGATGTGACTGATATCGGCCGCTCCTCTTATACTGTAGGGTGCGGGGCCCTGTATGATGTGACTGATATCGGCCGCTCCTCTTATACTGTAGGGTGCGGGGCCCTGTATGATGTGACTGATATCGGCCGCTCCTCTTATACTGTAGGGTGCGGGGCCCTGTATGATGTGACTGATATCGGCCGCTCCTCTTATACTGTAGGGTGCGGGGCCCTGTATGATGTGACTGATATCGGCCGCTCCTCTTATACTGTAGGGTGCGGGGCCCTGTATGATGTGACAGATATCGGCCGCTCCTCTTATACTGTAGGGTGCGGCCCCTGTATGATGTGACTGATATCGGCCGCTCCTCTTATACTGTAGGGTGCGGGGCCCTGTATGATGTGACTGATATCGGCCGCTCCTCTTATACTGTAGGGTGCGGGGCCCCTGTATGATGTGACTGATATCGGCCGCTCCTCTTATACTGTAGGGTGCGGGCCCTGTATGATGTGACTGATATCGGCCGCTCCTCTTATACTGTAGGGTGCGGGGCCCTGTATGATGTGACTGATATCGGCCGCTCCTTATACTGTAGGGTGCGGGGCCCTGTATGTGACTGATATCGGCCGCTCCTCTTATACTGTAGGGTGCGGCCCCTGTATGATGTGACTGATATCGGCCGCTCCTCTTATACTGTAGGGTGCGGGGCCCCTGTATGATGTGACTGATATCGGCCGCTCCTCTTATACTGTAGGGTGCGGCCCCTGTATGATGTGACTGATATCGGCCGCTCCTCTTATACTGTAGGGTGCCGGCCCTGTATGATGTGACTGATATCGGCCGCTCCTCTTATACTGTAGGGTGCGGGGCCTGTATGATGTGACTGATATCGGCCGCTCCTCTTATACTGTAGGGTGCGGGGCCCCTGTATGATGTGACTGATATCGGCCGCTCCTCTTATACTGTAGGGTGCCGGGCCCTGTATGATGTGACTGATATCGGCCGCTCCTCTTATACTGTAGGGTGCGGCCCCTGTATGATGTGACTGATATCGGCCGCTCCTCTTATACTGTAGGGTGCGGGGCCCCTGTATGATGTGACTGATATCGGCCGCTCCTCTTATACTGTAGGGTGCGGGCCCTGTATGATGTGACTGATATCGGCCGCTCCTCTTATACTGTAGGGTGCGGGCCCTGTATGATGTGACTGATATCGGCCGCTCCTCTTATACTGTAGGGTGCGGGGCCCTGTATGATGTGACTGATATCGGCCGCTCCTCTTATACTGTAGGGTGCGGGGCCCCTGTATGATGTGACTGATATCGGCCGCTCCTCTTATACTGTAGGGTGCGGGCCCTGTATGATGTGACTGATATCAGCCGCTCCTCTTATACTGTAGGGTGCGGGGCCCTGTATGATGTGACTGATATCGGCCGCTCCTCTTATACTGTAGGGTGCGGGGCCCTGTATGATGTGACTGATATCGGCCGCTCCTCTTATACTGTAGGGCCCGGGGCCCTGTATGTGACATGCCCTGCAGGGGCCCCTCCCCTTGTTGAGCGCTGACATTGATGACTGTTTCCTGTGATCCCGCAGAGTTTCCCGGTGGAGACGGTGGGAGCGGCGCAGGGTGACGCGGAGGAGTCCGGCGCTGCAGGTGAGGGGCTGCAGAGTGTTGCGTGTCTGTTGCGTTCCTGCGGTGCGGGGATCTCACCTGTGTGTCTGTTACTACAGGCTCAGGACCGGCACCCCATACTGGCAGCGAGGAGACGGCACCGCCGCTGGATGTGACGCCCGGCACAGTAAGGCTCCGCCTATCAGACTTTTTGAAGCAATCTTGGTAGACTTGTTGTTTGTGTTTCGTCACAGTGTAACATGAGCCGATTCTGACCCCCAGGAACTCCCTGAGGGCCCCAAACACCTGGAGCAGCCGCACACTGAGGAGCCCGAGAGGCCGGATAAGCAGCCGGGGCCACCTCCAGATACAGCAGGCCCAAGTGGCCCCATCCCCAGCAAAGTGGGTGAGTAGTGCAGGGCGCAGCAGCGGCCTCTGTCATCAGTGCATGGACAGGCACGCGCCTCATTATAATATCTCCGCCTCTAACTCCGCCCCTCTATCTTCTTCTTGTCTTGAAGCGGGTTGTTTTCAGAAACTAGCCCAGCTCATCCCCGATCCCCTGTCACTGGGCGTCCTGAGGACCTGGGGTCGGCGCCCGGCTAGTGGAACAGGTGCTGTCCGTGTGCCAGTCCTAGGAGAGGCTTGTGCTGCCTCCTCCTGACACCAGGCTTACTACTGCATGGCTTCTGCTGGGAGACCCCCACTCATTTATTACCCTGTGTGACCCCCGCTGGTGGTATCTGTGCGCTCGGTCTCTCATGCCCCCTTTATTCTGCCTCCACAGGGGGGGACCTGGAGGAGGTCAGCTGCTCCAGCAGTGATGATGACGTGGAGGGTCTGAGGAAGCGTGTGGGCCGGGGAGCCCCTCCAGTCAGCGTAGGCCCCAGCGTCAGAGAGGACACACAGCAGGACACAGAGGCCGGATCCCCCCTGAACCTCAATACCTTGGTCATCGCAGCCTTCGGCCTCATCTGCATCGGCCTTCTCGTCTTCTCAGGTGAGCTCAGCGCCCCCTGCTGGCAGCCCCTCTTAGAGCGATCACTGGAGGCAGATAATGGGAGTCCTGGTGTAACTGGTCACTGCAGCTAATGGTCTCCACTCTCTCCTCAGGCGGCAGCTTCAGCTCTGATGACGGTGAGTACACCCACCACCATATACTGTAGGGGGAGGGGGCTATAGGACGGGCACTCACCCTAGTCTCTTCCCCAGATTCTGCGCAGACTGTGGTGTCCCGCAGCGTGATGGGAGGAGACAAGCAGCCGCCACAGGTCATCGCCGACATACAAGTGAGCAGGACGGACCCCTGTATACGTGTCTGGTGCTGTCTGGAGGACCCCTGTATACGTGTCTGGTGCTGTCTGGAGGACCCCTGTATACGTGTCTGGTGCTGTCTGGAGGACCCCTGTATACGTGTCTGGTGCTGTCTGGAGGACCCCTGTATACGTGTCTGGTGCTGTCTGGAGGACCCCTGTATACGTGTCTGGTGCTGTCTGGAGGACCCCTGTATAGGTCGTGTCTGGTGCTGTCTGGAGGACCCCTGTATACGTGTCTGGTGCTGTCTGGAGGACCCCTGTATACGTGTCTGGTGCTGTCTGGAGGACCCCTGTATACGTGTCTGGTGCTGTCTGGAGGACCCCTGTATACGTGTCTGGAGGACCCCTGTATACGTGTCTGGAGGACCCCTGTATACGTGTCTGGTGCTGTCTGGCGGTGTCTGGAGGACCCTTGTATACGTGTCTGTTGCTGTCTATAGGACCCCTGTATACGTGTCTGGTGCTGTCTGCGAGGACCCCTGTATACGTGTCTGGAGGACCCCTGTATACGTGTCTGGTGCTGTCTGGAGGACCCCTGTATACGTGTCTGGAGGACCCCTGTATACGTGTCTGGAGGACCCCTGTATACGTGTCTGGTGCTGTCTGGAGGACCCCTGTATACGTGTCTGGTGCTGTCTGGAGGACCCCTGTATACGTGTCTGTTGCTGTCTATAGGACCCCTGTATACGTGTCTGGTGCTGTCTGGAGGACCCCTGTATACGTGTCTGGTGCTGTCTGGAGGACCCTTGTATACGTGTCTGGTGCTGTCTATAGGACCCCTGTATACGTGTCTGGTGCTGTCTGGAGGACCCCTGTATACGTGTCTGGAGGACCGCTTGTATACGTGTCTGGAGGACCCCTGTATACGTGTCTGGAGGACCCCTGTATACGTGTCTGGTGCTGTCTGGAGGACCCCTGTATACGTGTCTGTTGCTGTCTATAGGACCCCTGTATACCGTGTCTGGTGCTGTCTGGAGGACCGAAAGGACCCCTGTATACGTGTCTGGAGGACCCCTGTATACGTGTCTGGTGCTGTCTGGAGGACCCCTGTATACGTGTCTGGAGGACCCCTGTATACGTGTCTGGAGGACCCCTGTATACGTGTCTGGAGGACCCCTGTATACGTGTCTGGTGCTGTCTGGAGGACCCTTGTATACGTGTCTGTTGCTGTCTATAGGACCCCTGTATACGTGTCTGGTGCTGTCTGGAGGACCCTTGTATACGTGTCTGGTGCTGTCTATAGGACCCCTGTATACGTGTCTGGTGCTGTCTGGAGGACCCCTGTATACGTGTCTGGAGGACCCCTGTATACGTGTCTGGTGCTGTCTGGAGGACCCCTGTATACGTGTCTGGAGGACCCCTGTATACGTGTCTGGAGGACCCCTGTATACGTGTCTGGTGCTGTCTGGAGGACCCTTGTATACGTGTCTGTTGCTGTCTATAGGACCCCTGTATACGTGTCTGGTGCTGTCTGGAGGACCCTTGTATACGTGTCTGGTGCTGTCTATAGGACCCCTGTATACGTGTCTGGTGCTGTCTGGAGGACCCCTGTATACATGTCTGGAGGACCCCTGTATACGTGTCTGGAGGACCCCTGTATACGTGTCTGGAGGACCCCTGTATACGTGTCTGGTGCTGTCTGGAGGACCCCTGTATACATGTCTGGAGGACCCCTGTATACGTGTCTGGAGGACCCCTGTATACGTGTCTGGAGGACCCCTGTATACATGTCTGGAGGACCCCTGTATACGTGTCTGGAGGACCCCTGTATACATGTCTGGAGGACCCCTGTATACGTGTCTGGAGGACCCCTGTATACGTGTCTGGAGGACCCCTGTATACGTGTCTGGTGCTGTCTGGAGGACCCCTGTATACGTGTCTGGTGCTGTCTGGAGGACCCCTGTATACCTGTATGGAGCTCTTGTCAGAAGTTTGGGGTGTGGGTACATATTTTTAGTTACTGCCAGTGTCCTGTGGCGCTTCCGTCTGACTGGTTGTCACCTCTTGTCTTTGGCCAGGAGTGGATTGAGCAGCATGCGGAGCAGTTCACCGGGGATCCGAGCAGTCTGCAGGTCATGAGTGGTCTCCTAGACAAAGTCGCCAAGGAAAACCAGGATATTCGGCACATGCAGGCTACGCTCCAGGTCACCAAAACACCACATTATGCGTCATGTCACTGTTTTGTGTATTGCGCTGTTATCGGAGGATATGATTTGGTTCTAGCCTGAGCTACATTACATATTATACACCAGTCACATCCAGAGCTGCAATCACAATTTGGCTGTTATATCATGTCATAAACACCAGTCACATCCAGAGCCACAATACTGCTTTCACTTAATGTCATTGACCATTGGGGTCTTGTGGTGGGAGGTGAGGAGCTGACTCAGGGGAGGTTGGTGGTCATGTGCTCATGGTGGACTGATGGCCAGATGCTTACATTTATAGGCGCAGAAAGAAGAGTTAGAAGCGCTGCTGTCTGTCAGTGATGGTAAGAACGTCACCTCACGACCCCAACATCCAGGACTCAAAGACGAGAACATCAGACTGAAGGACACCCTCCTAAAAGAAGAGACTGCACACCTCGCTGCTAAGGAGGAACTACAGAATATACAGGAGAAACTGGGGGTCCTGGAGATCAGCCACACGGAGAAGGAAGCCTTGGTGATAGAGAACTCCCAGCTGAAGGTGGACTTGGATGCCCTCAGGAGTCAGATTGACGGCTTCTTGGTTCAGAAGGAGACCCTTGTGGCTGAGTCCCAAATGCTGCGACAGGAGCTAGATAAACAGCGGTTGTTGGTGGCCACCATCAGACAAGATCTAGAAAGTCTAGTGACGAAAAACACTGAGGGTGAGGATGAGAAGTTACTTCAAGAAAGGCTTTCCGAGATGAGCAGCAGGCTGGCCATGGAGGCTCAGAGGTCAGAGACGTGGGAGAAGAAGTATGTGGAGCATGCACAGAGAAGAAAAGAGCAGGTGGGAGAAGCAAGGAGAGAACATGGGCATAAGGAGTGGAAGAAGTCCAGCAGGTCCCCAGATGTCTCTGCTCCAAGAGGAGACGTCAAAAAAGCACATTACAAGCACAGTAAGGAGCACGGCAAACGGTGGATGGAAGAAGGCCACCATGAATCCCAGCACGAAGAATGGAGGAGCAAAAAGCAGGATGACAAGCACTGGCGGGACAAGAAGCATCGACATTGGGAGGGGGAGAAAGCTGGAGTGGAAATCCAAGAAGAAAAAGAGTCTTGGAAGAGCAAAGGAAGAGATCACAGAAGCAAAGACTCTGTACACCACCATCATGATCACCCCGAGAGACAGACCCGGCATCACGAAGAAGCAGGGGATGGATTTCATCCTCGAAAAGGACAGAAGGACTTCACAGAAAGTCATAAGAGACAGGAGGGCAGCGAGAAAGTGAAAGATCACCGACACCATGACCACAACAAGTTCTGGAAGAAGCTCTCAGATCATCAGTACCGGGTTCCTGAGGGATGCACTGGTCTGGAGGACTGCGCTCGAAAGGACGGTGTGGATCTGTTTAACGTGGAGCTCAAGCCTGTGCAGAGGAAGCAGTTTGAGGAGATCCTGCTGAATTACTTGACTAAGACGCAGCTGTCGAAGCACCTCCCCCAGCTCACACCACTTCTGGATGGTTTCTTTGAGGGTCCTCATTTCTCTCACCACAAGATCCGTTTCAAGGACTTTGTAGATGATGTGGAAGATTTTCTGGAAGATGTGGCCAAAAAAGAAACCGGAAATGATGACCTTGTGGACGACTTTGAGAGATATGTCTATACCAGCTTCTTTGGAGAAGCTGCCACCAAGAAAAGGTGAGTCTGTCCTCTCCTGGACACTAAACATGGTAGACAAGGTCTTCTCTGTCATTTTTTCTTGGTTATCTGTTTTGAGAAAATTGGGTGACCACTAGCATGGCGCCACAACCGTCTGGAACGAATAGCTGAAAATAATTGTCAACTTTTTAATAGACAATTCTTAGGGTCTTAAATTTAGCCCTAAAGTGAATTTTCCTCACAATTCAATGCATCCCAGTATGTATGTATACAGCTCATGAATGAGGTTGTGTAATTAACCCTTTATAACATTGTCCTGCCCAGAGACTCTCCACTACACCCAATCACATGTAGTAGATCCTCAGTTATCCGCGGGTAGGCACATCTCCCTCGTAGCATTCTTCGTTAGTTATTTGATATAGTGCTTGCTTTGTGTGGCCCTTTACTGGCACTTCCTCTAATAACGTCTTCCAGGTCTTAATTCCTCTTGTAGATTTGCGAAGAAGGACAAGCAGCAGAAAACCAACAAGTACCACAAACATTCTGGAAAACTGGAGAAGACTTATGACCCAGGCCTCAACGAATCCACACACTTCAGGACTGACCTCCATGCAGACTTAACTGACTTTAATCCTATAAAAAAGCACAAGACACATGAAAAGCTCAAGTCCTGGTCTACAAACCCTCGGTATGAAGACATATCTGACCACAGATATGAAAATGAAGACAAACACAATCCCAAAAACCATCGCCAATCACCCAAGCACAACGATCATGACAAGAACGGTGGTTCGTTTCATCATCATGGCCATGGTCGCCAATTAAACCAGAAAGATGGGGGTTGGCATAAGCGCCACTACGAGAAGCACAACTACGACCCAGAAAGTCCTAGACCTAAAAATACATACAAGGAGCAAAAGTCTCTAGATGAGAAGTTTGGAAAAGACACCTACAAACATAAACATAAGAACCCCGACAAGGAAGAGACAGAATATAAACATTACTCTAAGAAACACGAGAAAGACACCAACAACAAGCGTAATCAGTCATCTGAGAGACATGGGAGCCACCACCATGGTGACCGGTCTGACGGCAAACCTTGGAAAGATGGTGATCATGGGCATAGACAATCTGATCACTTCCACAAACATTATCAAGTAGCCACTGAAAATTACCCATCAAAGGCTTATTACCACAAACATGATGACAAGGACAGACATAGGGACTACCAGCACCAAGATGATGAACCTGACAACAAGCATGGGAATCGCCACCAAAAGTATGGCAAGGACAGGCATGAAAATTACCACCAAAAGTATGATCAGGACAAGGACTACCACCACAGGTTTGATAAAGACCAACATAAACATGATGATGAGCAGGATAAGGACCACCACCACAAGTATAACAAAGACCACCATAAACATGGAGATGATGTGCATGGGGACTACCACCACAAATATGATAAAGACCACCACAGACATGAAGACCATTGCCATGGGGACTACCATAAGCATGGAGATGACAGGGATAGGGACAACCACAAGTATGACAAAGACCACCATAAGCCTGGAGATGACAGGGATAGGGACAACCACAAGTACGACAAAGACCACCATAAGCATAGAGATGACAGGGATAGGGACTATCACCAGAAGTATGACAAAGACCACCATAAGCATAGAGATGACAGGGATAGGGATAACCACAAGTACGTCAAAGACCACCATAAGCATAGAGATGATAGGGATAGGGATAACCACAAGTACGACAAAGACCACCATAAGCATAGAGATGACAGGGATAGGGACAACCACAAGTACGACACAGACCACCATAAGCATAGAGATGACAGGGATAGGGATAACCACAAGTACGACAAAGACCACCATAAGCATAGAGATGACAGGGATAGGGACTATCGCCAGAAGTATGACAAAGACCACCATAAGCATGGAGATGACAGGGATAGGGACTACAACAAGAATGACAAAGCCCACCATAAGCATGGAGATGACAGGGATAGGGACTATCGCCAGAAGTATGACAAAGACCACCATAAAGAAAATAAGGATAAACATGGCAACTACCGCTACAAACATGATGAAGAGGGAAGTCAGAGGGACGGCCACCACAAGTAATGGACTTTTCAGCACAGTTCTGTGTTTCTTCACCAGTCACTATTATGATTTCCATGGTCTTGAGCGAGGTGGCATCACGTTTAGGAGATGGTAGACTCAGCAAGACTTGTTGTGTTGCTTTTTGCTGTATTACAGTCACACACTCCTATAGTTCTCACTGTTGTTGGTCATTTGACTTCTTCTGGAACTTTCTCTGCTTAATAGGACATTTACTGTAACAATGAAAACTGTCCTTTGAGGATTTTTCAGTTGTTTCTGTCCCACTTTGCAGTTGTCCCCTCCAGTTTTCCATCTTCTTGTGATGACTTTGCTGTGTTTTTAGCCCATTTTTCTCTTTGAGCCTCCTTGTGCCAAGACAATGGAAAGTAGTTGTAGGATAATACAAGTTCTTACCAGTAATCTACTCTGACGCCAGCAGGGGGTATTAAGATTAGAGTGTGGCAGAAGAGAAACAGCCAATATGATGATGAGACCCTGCCCAGATTACAGTTGAGGTAGTGGCCCCGCCAAGGTCACAGGTTAAGACAAATATCTGTAGCGTACAGCCGGCTGTGGGCTGGCGAGACACAACTTGACCCCAGTATCTTAAGGCTGTGCTGATCCAGAGGAAGCAAACTTAACCCTTGGAGAGTAAATGGCAAGATGTCACTGATGGCCACTGGCCTAGCGCTCTGCTGGAACATATGGACAGAACCACACAGGGCAGGATCTGGGGTGGTAGTTTTTAACTAAAGCCAAAAGTGGATGTAAATGATCCTACAATCCTTCCTTCTTGATTTCCCTTTCTTCATGCTTCTCAGTCCTTGCTATTTTTTTTTTCCTTCCTCCATGTGTCTCCTTCCTTAACTCTTTCTCTTCCCTTCCTCCATTTATCACCTTTCATGCATCTCTTTTCTTCTCCGTGTGTCTCCTTCCTTCGTGCTTCTCTTTCCTTCCTCCGTGTCTCCTTTTTTTTCCTGCTTTTCTTTCCTTCCTCCGTGTGTCTCCTTCCTTCGTGCTTTTCTTTCCTTCCTTCGTGCTTCTCTTTCCTTCCTTCGTGCTTCTCTTTCCTTCCTTCGTGCTTCTCTTTCCTTCTTTCGTGCTTCTCTTTCCTTCCTTCGTGCTTCTCTTTCCTTCCTTCGTGCTTCTCTTTCCTTCCTTCGTGCTTCTCTTTCCTTCTGTCGTGCTTCTCTTTCCT
Organism: Leptodactylus fallax; assembly: GCA_947044405.1. Lineage (NCBI taxonomy): Eukaryota > Metazoa > Chordata > Amphibia > Anura > Leptodactylidae > Leptodactylus > Leptodactylus fallax. The sequence continues at coordinate 228,341 of CAMRHE010001026.1, forward strand.
TCCTTCGTGCTTCTTTTTCCTTCCTTCATGCTTCTCTTTCCTTCTTTCATGCTTCTCTTTCCTTCCTCCGTGTCTCCTTCTTTCGTGCTCCTCTTTCCTTCCTCCGTTTCTCCTTCTTTCGTGCTTCTCTTTCCTTCCTCCGTGTCTCCTTCTTTCGTGCTTCTCTTTCCTTCCTCCGTGTCTCCTTTTGTGCTTTTTTTTCCCTTCCTCCGTGTGTCTCCTTCTTTCGTGCTTCTCTTTCCTTCCGTGTGTCTCCTTCCTTCGTGCTTCTCTTTCCTTCCTCCGTGTGTCTCCTTCTTTTGTGCTTCTCTTTCCTTCCTCCGTGCTTCTCTTTCCTTCCTTCGTGCTTCTTTCCTTCCTCTGTGTGTCTCCTTTCGTGCTTCTCTTTCCTTCCTCCGTGTCTCCTTCCTTCGAGCTTCTCATTCCTTCCTCCGTGTGTCTCCTTCCTTCGTGCTTCTCTTTCCTTCCTCTGTGTGTCTCCTTTCCTTCCTCCGTGTGTCTCCTTTCGTGCTTCTCTTTCCTTCCAACGTGTGTCTCCTTCCTTCGTGCTTCTCTTTCCTTCCTCCGTGTGTCTCCTTCTTTTGTGCTTCTCTTTCCTTCCTCCGTGCTTCTTTCCTTCCTCTGTGTGTCTCCTTTCGTGCTTCTCTTTCCTTCCTCCGTGTCTCCTTCCATCGAGCTTCTCATTCCTTCCTCCGTGTGTCTCCTTCCTTCGTGCTTCTCTTTCCTTCCTCGTGTGTCTCCTTTCCTTCCTCCGTGTGTCTCCTTTCGTGCTTCTCTTTCCTTCCAACGTGTGTCTCCTTCCTTCGTGCTTCTCTTTCCTTCCTCCGTGTGTCTCCTTCTTTTGTGCTTCTCTTTCCTTCCTCCGTGCTTCTTTCCTTCCTCTGTGTGTCTCCTTTCGTGCTTCTCTTTCCCTCCTCCGTGTCTCCTTCCATCGAGCTTCTCATTCCTTCCTCCGTGTGTCTCCTTCCTTCGTGCTTCTCTTTCCTTCCTCTGTGTGTCTCCTTTCCTTCCTCCGTGTGTCTCCTTTCGTGCTTCTTTCCTTCCGTGTGTCTCCTTCCTTCGTGCTTCTCTTTCCTTCCTCCGTGTGTCTCCTTCTTTTGTGCTTCTCTTTCCTTCCTCCGTGCTTCTCTTTCCTTCCTTCGTGTCTCCTTTCTTCGAGCTTCTCATTCCTTCCTCCATGTGTCTCCTTCCTTCGTGCTTCTCTTTCCTTCCTCTGTGTGTCTCCTTTCCTTCCTCCGTGTGTCTCCTTTCATGCTTCTCTTTCCTTCCTCCGTGTGTCTCCTTCCTTCGAGCTTCTCATTCCTTCCTCCGTGTGTCTCCTTCCTTCGTGCTTCTTTCCTTCCTCCGTGCTTCTCTTTCCTTCCTTCGTGCTTCTCTCCTTCCTCTGTGTGTCTCCTTTCGTGCTTCTCTTTCCTTCCTCCGTGTCTCCTTCCTTCGAGCTTCTCATTCCTTCCTCCGTGTGTCTCCTTCCTTCGTGCTTCTTTCTTTCCTCTGTGTCTCCTTTCCTTCCTCCGTGTGTCTCCTTTCCTTCCTCCGTGTGTCTCCTTTCGTGCTTCTCTTTCCTTCCAACGTGTGTCTCCTTCCTTCGTGCTTCTCTTTCCTTCCTCCGTGTGTCTCCTTCCTTCGTGCTTCTCTTTCCTTCCTCCGTGCTTCTCTTTCCTTCCTTCGTGCTTCTTTCCTTCCTCTGTGTGTCTCCTTTCGTGCTTCTCTTTCCTTCCTCCGTGTCTCCTTCCTTCGAGCTTCTCATTCCTTCCTCCGTGTGTCTCCTTCCTTCGTGCTTCTCTTTCCTTCCTCTGTGTGTCTCCTTTCGTGCTTCTCTTTCCTTCCTCCGTGTGTCTCCTTTCGTGCTTCTCTTTCCTTCCTCCGTGTGTCTCCTTCCTTCGAACTTCTCATTCCTTCATCCGTGTGTCTCCTTCCTTCGTGCTTCTCTTTCCTTCCTCTGTGTGTCTCCTTTCCTTCCTCCGTGTGTCTCCTTTCCTTCCTCCGTGTGTCTCCTTTCCTTCCTCCGTGTGTCTCCTTTCCTTCCTCCGTGTGTCTCCTTTCGTGCTTCTCTTTCCTTCCTCCGTGTGTCTCCTTCCTTCGAGCTTCTCATTCCTTCCTCCGTGTGTCTCCTTCTTTCGTGCTTCTCTTTCCTTCCTCCGTGCTTCTCTTTCCTTCCTTCGTGCTTCTCTTTCCTTCTTCTGTGTGTCTCCTTTCCTTCCTCCGTGTGTCTCCTTTCGTGCTTCTCTTTCCTTCCTCCATGTGTCTCATTCCTTTATGCTTCTCCATTATTTGTACATTTTCCAGCCATCATTCTTGGGTACTTCTCCATCCATTACACTTCATCCCTCATGAATCTTAGTTCTTTATCCTTCCTTCATTATTCTCCTCCCTTCCAGCTTTTGTAGTTTTTCTTCCTTTACACTTCTATTCTCATGACCCTCAGTCCTTCTTGCTTTTCTGGTTTTCTCTTGCTTTCCTTTAATAAATTGTCCACAGAACATGGCTGTGTGAGAGTCCTTCCTGTGGGCATTGATGGCAGTGACCAGGTGTTTATTGCCCGTACCCCTGGGTGTTTGAAGGACGGTCTGCATTCACTGTTTCTGTCTTCTCGTCCACACTGGGTTGCGCTTTTTTTTTTTTTTTTGTGTGTGTGTGTTTTTGAAGCTGTTTTAATTTAACTCACTGAACTAATGCACTTTGGAAATAAAACTTAAAAATGTTGCTATTGTTTTTGAGTCACTGTGGAGGTGCTGACTCTTGGGCAGTCACTGATGTGGTGCCAGAGCAAGACTAGACCTGTCCAAGGTATAGAGCAGAGATATGAGTAATCAGTGGACAGTTTCCTGGGTACGGGGGTCATCAGTGGACAGTTTCCTGGGTACGGCGGTCATCAGTGGACAGTTTCCTGGGTACGGGGGTCATCAGTGGACAGTTTCCTGGGTACGGTGGTCATCAGTGGACAGTTTCCTGGGTACGGAGGTCATCAGTGGACAGTTTCCTGGGTACGGAGGTCATCAGTGGACAGTTTCCTGGGTACGGAGGTCATCAGTGGACAGTTTCCTGGGTACGGGGGTCATCAGTGGACAGTTTCCTGGGTACGGAGGTCATCAGTGTACAGTTTCCTGGGTACGGGGGTCATCAGTGGACAGTTTCCTGGGTGCGGGGGTCATCAGTGGACAGGATCCTGGGTACGGGGGTCATCAGTGGAGTTTCCTGGGTGCGGGGGTCATCAGTGGACAGGATCCTGGGTACGGGGGTCATCAGTGGACAGTTTCCTGGGTACGGGGGTCATCAGTGGACAGGATCCTGGGTACGGGGGTCATCAGTGGACAGGATCCTGGGTACGGGGGTTCATCAATGGACAGGTTCCTGGTTCCATTGGTTAAGGAAAGTTCTGCTGGTACCTTGAGCAATGTCGTGGATCCAACTCAGGTTACTGCCTTTCTAAGATCATAAACAGAGAAACCCGACTCTTGTGTACCCCCACATTCCAACATGTGATGGGCTAATAAATCTGCAGCGTCCTCCTTAGGCTGTACGTACACATGCCATCTCCAGGCAGTGTTGTACTTATAGGAGTTGCAGTGATTGAAGTTATGACTGGACCTCTACCGCATGTAGGTCCAAGGGCACCCCTCACCACAAACTGACTCTACCCTAATGATTGGGTAGAGTGATCTTGAATCTCTGTCCAATTATATTATTACAGGTCGTCTTTACCGCCGCCCCCCCCCCCCCAAACACACTTATCATACATCAGATGCAATGCTGGACCCCTGATGTGCCACAATGAACTTTGCGTTGCCCTCCATTAGAGATCCTTACTATAACTTATACATTGTCCTAGGCCACCAGAGGTGCTGGAAAGAACCGTCGCTGCAGGTTTCAGTCCCCGGAGTAGTAGTGCAGGTTAAACAGCAAATGTAGACCGGGTTAGCCAGAAGTTGTCAGGAAGATAAAACTCAACACAGAGAAGAGTTAGGAACAAAGCCGAGGTCCATATCGGAAAAATACGAGAACCAAGTGTAGATCCAAGAGACAAAGAGTCAAAGGCAAGGCCATGAAACCCCTCCCCGAAGGGATCTTGTGAGGCTGAAGGAGATACTATAAATGGAATCTTCTTAGGAATCTGGTTACTCCTGGGCCGTGTCCTTTCCAAATAAGTAAAAATTCTCCCGTAAACCATTCCAGAATCGTCGGAGATGTCTGGACCGTAGAGGAGAAAGCATTAAAATTCAAGCGTAAGATGGAAAAACTGGGGAATTTGGAGAGAAGATGCTGATTTAACCCCTTCCTGCCACAGACATTTTTTTGTTCTCTTTTTAGTAAAAAAGGAGGAGGGCAGAGGGGTCTGAGGGGGGGGGGCAGGAGGAGGGCAGAGGGGTCTGAGGGGGGGACAGGAGGAGGGCAGAGGGGTCTGAGGGGGGACAGGAGGAGGGCAGAGGGGTCTGAGGGGGGACAGGAGGAGGGCAGAGGGGTCTGAGGGGGGGACAGGAGGAGGGCAGAGGGGTCTGAGGGGGGGACAGGAGGAGGGCAGAGGGGTCTGAGGGGGGGACAGGAGGAGGGCAGAGGGGTCTGAGGGGGGACAGGAGGAGGGCAGAGGGGTCTGAGGGGGGACAGGAGGAGGGCAGAGGGGTCTGAGGGGGGACAGGAGGAGGGCAGAGGGGTCTGAGAGGGGGACAGGAGGAGGGCAGAGGGGTCTGAGAGGGGGACAGGAGGAGGGCAGAGGGGTCTGAGGGGGACAGGAGGAGGGCAGAGGGGTCTGAGGGGGGGACAGGAGGAGGGCAGAGGGGTCTGAGGGGGGGACAGGAGGAGGGCAGAGGGGTCTGAGGGGGGGACAGGAGGAGGGCAGAGGGGTCTGAGGGGGGGACAGGAGGAGGGCAGAGGGGTCTGAGGGGGGGACAGGAGGAGGGCAGAGGGGTCTGAGGGGGGAGGAGGGGGCAGAGGGGTCTGAGGGGGGACAGGAGGAGGGCAGAGGGGTCTGAGGGGGGACAGGAGGAGGGCAGAGGGGTCTGAGGGGGACAGGAGGAGGGCAGAAGGGTCTGAGGGGGGGACAGGAGGAGGGCAGAGGGGTCTGAGGGGGACAGGAGGAGGGCAGAGGGGTCTGCGGGGGACAGGAGGAGGGCAGAGGGGTCTGAGGGGGGACAGGAGGAGGGCAGAGGGGTCTGAGGGGGGGACAGGAGGAGGGCAGAGGGGTCTGAGGGGGGGACAGGAGGAGGGCAGAGGGGTCTGGGGGGGACAGGAGGAGGGCAGAGGGGTCTGAGGGGGGGACAGGAGGAGGGCAGAGGGGTCTGAGGGGGGACAGGAGGAGGGCAGAGGGGTCTGAGGGGGGGACAGGAGGAGGGCAGAGGGGTCTGAGAGGGGGACAGGAGGAGGGCAGAGGGGTCTGAGGGGGGGACAGGAGGAGGGCAGAGGGGTCTGAGGGGGGACAGGAGGAGGGCAGAGGGGTCTGAGGGGGGACAGGAGGAGGGCAGAGGGGTCTGAGGGGGGACAGGAGGAGGGCAGAGGGGTCTGGGGGGGACAGGAGGAGGGCAGAGGGGTCTGAGGGGGGACAGGAGGAGGGCAGAGGGGTCTGAGTGGGGACAGGAGGAGGGCAGAGGGGTCTGAGGGGGGACAGGAGGAGGGCAGAGGGGTTTGAGGGGAGGGCAGAGGGGTCTGAGGGGAGGGCAGAGGGGTCTGAGGGGAGGGCAGAGGGGTCTGAGGGGGGGACAGGAGGAGGGCAGAGGGGTCTGAGGGGACAGGAGGAGGGCAGAGGGGTCTGAGTGGGGACAGGAGGAGGGCAGAGGGGTCTGAGGGGGGACAGGAGGAGGGCAGAGGGGTCTGAGAGGGGGGACAGGAGGAGGCAGAGGGGTCTGAGGGGGGACAGGAGGAGGGCAGAGGGGTCTGAGGGGGGACAGGAGGAGGGCAGAGGGGTCTGAGAGGGGGACAGGAGGAGGGCAGAGGGGTCTGAGAGGGGGACAGGAGGAGGGCAGAGGGGTCTGAGGGGGACAGGAGGAAGGCAGAGGGGTCTGAGGGGGGACAGGAGGAGGGCAGAGGGGTCTGAGGGGGGGACAGGAGGAGGGCAGAGGGGTCTGAGGGGGGGACAGGAGGAGGGCAGAGGGGTCTGAGGGGGGGACAGGAGGAGGGCAGAGGGGTCTGCGGGGGACAGGAGGAGGGCAGAGGGGGGTGAGGGGGGGGGGACAGGAGGAGGGCAGAGGGGTCGGAGGGGGGGACAGGGCAGAGGGGTCGGAGGGGGGGACAGGAGGAGGGAAGAGGGGTCTGAGGGGGGGACAGGAGGAGAGCAGAGGGGTCTGAGGGGGGGCACGGAGGAGAGCAGAGGGGTCTGAGGGGGACAGGAGGAGAGCAGAGGGGTCTGAGGAGGAGAGCAGAGGGGTCTGAGGAGGAGAGCAGAGGGGTCTGAGGGGGACAGGAGAAGAGCAGAGGGGTCTGAGGGGGACAGGAGGAGGGCAGAGGGGTCTGAGGGGGACAGGAGGAGGGCAGAGGGGTCTGAGGGGGACAGGAGGAGGGCAGAGGGGTCTGAGGGGGACAGGAGGAGGGCAGAGGGGTCTGAGGGGGACAGGAGGAGGGCAGAGGGGTCTGAGGGGGACAGGAGAAGAGCAGAGGGGTCTGAGGAGGAGAGCAGAGGGGTCTGAGGAGGAGAGCAGAGGGGTCTGAGGGGGACAGGAGAAGAGCAGAGGGGTCTGAGGGGGACAGGAGGAGGGCAGAGGGGTCTGAGGGGGGCAGGAGGAGGGCAGAGGGGTCTGAGGGGGACAGGAGGAGGGCAGAGGGGTCTGAGGGGGACAGGAGGAGAGCAGAGGGGTCTGAGGGGGGACAGGAGGAGGGCAGAGGGGTCTGAGGGGGGGACAGGAGGAGGGCAGGGGGTCTGAGGGGGGACAGGAGGAGGGCAGAGGGGTTTGGGGGGAGGGCAGAGGGGTCTGAGGGGGGGACAGGAGGAGGGCAGAGGGGTCTGAGGGGGGACAGGAGGAGGGCAGAGGGGTCTGAGGGGAGGGCAGAGGGGTCTGAGGGGGGGACAGGAGGAGGGCAGAGGGGTCTGAGGGGGACAGGAGGAGGGCAGAGGGGTCTGAGGGGGACAGGAGGAGGGCAGAGGGGTCTGAGGAGGAGACAGGAGGAGAGCAGAGGGGTCTGGGGGGGGCAGGGGGGGGGGGGGGGGCGTCTGACGAGGAGACAGGAGGAGACCAGAGGGGTCTGAGGGAGACAGGAGGAGAGCAGTGGGGTCTGAGGAGGAGACAGGAGGAGAGCAGAGGGGTCTGAGGGGGACAGGAGGAGGGCAGAGGGGTCTGAGGGGGACAGGAGGAGGGCAGAGGGGTCTGAGGGGGACAGGAGGAGAGCAGAGGGGTCTGAGGGGGACAGGAGAAGAGCAGAGGGGTCTGAGGGGGACAGGAGAAGAGCAGAGGGGTCTGAGGGGGACAGGAGAAGAGCAGAGGGGTCTGAGGAGGAGACAGGAGGAGAGCAGAAGGGTCTGAGGAGGAGACAGGAGGAGAGCAGAGGGGTCTGAGGGGGACAGGAGGAGAGCAGAGGGGTCTGAGGGGGAGAGCAGAGGGGTCTGAGGGGGACAGGAGGAGGGCAGAAGGGTCTGAGGGGGACAGGAGGAGGGCAGAGGGGTCTGAGGGGGACAGGAGGAGGGCAGAGGGGTCTGAGGGGGACAGGAGGAGAGCAGAGGGGTCTGAGGGGGACAGGAGGAGGGCAGAGGGGTCTGAGGGGGACAGGAGGAGGGCAGAGGGGTCTGAGGGGGACAGGAGGAGGGCAGAGGGGTCTGAGGGAGACAGGAGGAGAGCAGAGGGGTCTGAGGGGGACAGGAGGAGGGCAGAGGGGTCTGAGGAGGAGACCAGAGGGGTCTGAGGGGGGACAGGAGGAGGGCAGAGGCGTCTGAGGGGGACAGGAGGAGGGCAGAGGGGTCTGAGGGGGACAGGAGGAGGGCAGAGGGGTCTGAGGGGGACAGGAGAAGAGCAGAGGGGTCTGAGGGGGACAAGAGGAGGGCAGAGGGGTCTGAGGAGGAGACAGGAGGAGGGCAGAGGGGTCTGAGGGGGACAGAAGAGCAGAGGGGTCTGAGGGGGACAGGAGGAGAGCAGAGGGGTCTGAGGAGGAGACAGGAGGAGAGCAGAAGGGTCTGAGGAGGAGACAGGAGGAGAGCAGAGGGGTCTGAGGGGGACAGGAGGAGAGCAGAGGGGTCTGAGGAGGAGACAGAGGGTTTTGGCGGTATCACAGTCCGCCACTGTGTTTACATGCAGTGACTTCCGGAGCGGATGGTGTGAGGAGAGCAGGAGATGGGCTGACCCTGTTACCATGGTGTATGGGAGGGGCTGACTCTGTTACTGTGGAGACCGGGCGGGGTAGAGAACGATATACTGAAGAGTATAATGATATGCGGGCGGGGTAAGCAGTGAGTGGGCGGGGATAGAGGGCTTGCAGCGCCGGCTGAGGGGCGTGTCCTCGCGGCATGTACCGGTGAGGAGGCGGGGCTGTAGTCAGGCGGTGATGGCGGCTCCTCGGCTGGTTCTCATCTTCAGCGGGAAGAGAAAGTCAGGGAAAGATTATATAACAGAGCGGCTGAGAGAGAGGTGAGAGCGGTGGTGGAGGTGACAGGTAGTGGTGGATGTGTACTGGAGGTGACAGGCACTGGTGGAGGTGTACTGGAGGTGACAGGCACTGGTGGAGGTGTACTGGAGGTGACAGGCACTGGTGGAGGTGTACTGGAGGTGACAGGCACTGGTGGAGGTGTACTGGAGGTGACAGGCACTGGTGGAGGTGTACTGGAGGTGACAGGCACTGGTGGAGGTGTACTGGAGGTGACAGGCACTGGTGGAGGTGTACTGGAGGTGACAGGCAGTGGTGGAGGTGACAAGCGGTGGTGGAGGTGTAGTGGAGGTGAATGGTGGTGGAGGTGTACTGATGGTGACAGGCAGTGGTGGAGGTGTACTGGAGGTGACATGCAGTGGTGGATGTGTGCTGGATGTGACATGCAGTGGTGGAGGTGTACTGGAGGTGACAGGTAGTGGTGGAGGTGTACTGGAGGTGACATGCAGTGGTGGAGGTGTACTGGAGGTGACAGGCAGTGGTGGAGGTGTACTGGAGGTAACAGGCAGTGGTGGAGGTGTACTGGAGGTGACAGGTAGTGGTGGAGGTGTACTGGATGCGACATGCAGTGGTGGAGGTGTACTGGATGTGACATGCAGTGGTGGAGGTAACAGGTAGTGGTGGAGGTGTACTGGAGGTGACAGGTAGTGGAGGAGGTGTTCTGGAGGTGACAGGCAGTGGTGGAGGTGTTCTGGAGGTGACAAGCAGTGGTGGAGGTGTACTGGAGGTGACAGGCAGTGGTGGAGGTGTACTGGAGGTTACAGGTAGTGGTGGAGGTGTACTGGATGTGACAGGCAGTGGTGGAGGTGAATGGTGGTGGAGGTGTACTGATGGTGACAGGCAGTGGTGGAGGTGTACTGGAGGTTACAGGTAGTGGTGGAGGTGTACTGGATGTGACAGGCAGTGGTGGAGGTGTATTGGTGGTGGGTGACAGGTAGTGGTGGAGGTGTACTGGAGGTGACAGGCAGTGGTGGATGTGTACTGGATGTGACATGCAGTGGTGGAGGTAACAGGTAGTGGTGGAGGTGTTCTGGAGGTGACAGGCAGTGGTGGAGGTGTACTGGAGGTGACATGCAGTGGTGGAGGTGTACTGGAGGTGACAGGTAGTGGAGGAGGTGTTCTAGAGGTGACAGGCAGTGGTGGAGGTGTTCTGGAGGTGACAAGCAGTGGTGGAGGTGTACTGGAGGTGACAGGCAGTGGTGGAGGTGTACTGGAGGTGACAGGCAGTGGTGGAGGTGTACTGGAGGTGACATGCAGTGGTGGAGGTGTACTGGAGGTGACAGGCAGTGGTGGAGGTGTACTGGAGGTTACAGGTAGTGGTGGAGGTGTACTGGATGTGACAGGCGGTGGTGGAGGTGTACTGATGGTGAAAGGCAGTGGTGGAGGTGACAGGCAGTGGTGGAGGTGTACTGGAGGTTACAGGTAGTGGTGGAGGTGTACTGGATGTGACAGGCAGTGGTGGAGGTGACAAGCGGTGGTGGAGGTGTAGTGGAGGTGAATGGTGGTGGAGGTGTACTGATGGTGACAGGCAGTGGTGGAGGTGTACTGGAGGTGACATGCAGTGGTGGATGTGTGCTGGATGTGACATGCAGTGGTGGAGGTGTACTGGAGGTGACAGGTAGTGGTGGAGGTGTACTGGAGGTGACAGGCAGTGGTGGAGGTGTACTGGAGGTAACAGGCAGTGGTGGAGGTGTACTGGAGGTGACAGGTAATGGTGGAGGTGTACTGGATGCGACATGCAGTGGTGGAGGTGTACTGGATGTGACATGCAGTGGTGGAGGTAACAGGTAGTGGTGGAGGTGTACTGGAGGTGACAGGTAGTGGAGGAGGTGTTCTGGAGGTGACAGGCAGTGGTGGAGGTGTTCTGGAGGTGACAAGCAGTGGTGGAGGTGTACTGGAGGTGACAGGCAGTGGTGGAGGTGTACTGGAGGTGACAGGCACTGGTGGAGGTGTACTGGATGTGACATGCATTGGTGGAGGTGTACTGGAGGTGACAGGCAGTGGTGGAGGTGTACTGGAGGTGACAGGTAGTGGTGGAGGTGTACCGGTGGTCAGAGGCAGTGGAGGAGGTATACTGGAGGTAACAGGCAGTGGTGGAGGTGTATTGGTGGTGGGTGACAGGTAGTGGTGGAGGTGTACTGGAGGTGACAGGCAGTGGTGGATGTGTACTGGATGTGACATGCAGTGGTGGAGGTGACAGGTAGTGGTGGAGGTGTACTGGAGGTGACAGGCAGTGGTGGAGGTGTTCTGGAGGTGACAAGCAGTGGTGGAGGTGTACTGGAGGTGACAGGCAGTGGTGGAGGTGTTCTGGAGGTGACAAGCAGTGGTGGAGGTGTACTGGAGGTGACAAGCAGTGGTGGAGGTGTACTGGAGGTGACAAGCAGTGGTGGAGGTGTACTGGAGGTGACATGCAGTGGTGGAGGTGTACTGGAGGTGACATGCAGTGGTGGAGGTGTACTGGAGGTGACAAGCAGTGGTGGAGGTGTACTGGAGGTGACATGCAGTGGTGGAGGTGTACTGGAGGTGACATGCAGTGGTGGAGGTGTACTGGAGGTAACAGGCAGTGGTGGAGGTGTACTGGAGGTGACAGGTAGTGGTGGAGGTGTACTGGATGCGACATGCAGTGGTGGAGGTGTACTGGATGTGACATGCAGTGGTGGAGGTGTACTGGAGGTGACAGGTAGTGGAGGAGGTGTTCTGGAGGTGACAGGCAGTGGTGGAGGTGTTCTGGAGGTGACAAGCAGTGGTGGAGGTGTACTGGAGGTGACAGGCAGTGGTGGAGGTGTACTGGAGGTGACAGGCACTGGTGGAGGTGTACTGGATGTGACATGCATTGGTGGAGGTGTACTGGAGGTGACAGGCAGTGGTGGAGGTGTACTGGAGGTGACAGGTAGTGGTGGAGGTGTACCGGTGGTCAGAGGCAGTGGAGGAGGTATACTGGAGGTAACAGGCAGTGGTGGAGGTGTATTGGTGGTGGGTGACAGGTAGTGGTGGAGGTGTACTGGAGGTGACAGGCAGTGGTGGATGTGTACTGGATGTGACATGCAGTGGTGGAGGTGACAGGTAGTGGTGGAGGTGTACTGGAGGTGACAGGCAGTGGTGGAGGTGTTCTGGAGGTGACAAGCAGTGGTGGAGGTGTACTGGAGGTGACAGGCAGTGGTGGAGGTGTTCTGGAGGTGACAAGCAGTGGTGGAGGTGTACTGGAGGTGACAAGCAGTGGTGGAGGTGTACTGGAGGTGACAAGCAGTGGTGGAGGTGTACTGGAGGTGACATGCAGTGGTGGAGGTGTACTGGAGGTGACATGCAGTGGTGGAGGTGTACTGGAGGTGACAGGCAGTGGTGGAGGTGTACTGGAGGTGACAGGTAGTGGTGGAGGTGTACTGGTGGTCAGAGGCAGTGGAGGAGGTGTAGTGGAGGTGTACTGGAGGTGACAGGCACTGGTGGAGGTGTACTGGTGGTGATAAGTAGTGGTGTTGGAGGTGTGCTGGTGTTGATAAGCAGTAGTGGTGTATTGGCGGTGAGTGGGCATTGATGGTGTAGTGGTGGTGACAGGCAGTGCTGGAGGCGAGGGGGCAGTTGTGGTGACAGGCAGTGCTGGAGGTGAGGGGGCAGTTGTGGTGACAGGCAGTACATAGATAGTTCTAGGGGTCACAGGGTCACTATGGGGTACTGAGCAGCAGCTTAGACAGTGTTTTGTGGTCTTGTATCTTTGGGGTGACCCATCTTTTCCGGTGTCTTGCAGTTTGGGTGGAGATGTATGCGCCATCCTGCGCCTGTCCGGACCCCTGAAGCGGCAGTTTGCCCTGGTGAGTAATAACCCCACGTCCTGGCCTGTGTAGCCTGGTGTTTCTCCACCTTCAGTGCACAATCCCTCACCAGTGAGACGGAGGGGCCCATATGACTGCGGTACAGTCACTTCTCGGTGTCAGCAGTCTCTTCTGTCCACAGGAGCGGGGTCTGGACTTTGAGCGCCTCCTGGATGCCAGTGAGTATAAGGAGAAGTACCGGGCAGACATGATCCGCTGGGGGGAGGAGAAGAGGAGCGCCGAGCCCGGATTCTTCTGCCGGCTGATTGTGGCGGGGGTGACGCAGCCAGTGTTGGTAAGTGATGATGGGTACGCGGCCGTGTCTACCTTGTGATGGGGTCACTAGGTGGCGCCGTCTCATGGTGTCTGTTCCTCCAGATCATCAGCGACGCCCGCCGCAGGTCTGACGTGGACTGGTTCCAGGCGGCTTATGGTGATATCACACAGACCGTCCGTGTGGTGGCTTGTGAGGAGACCCGGAGATCGAGAGGATGGGTGTACATCCCGGGTGAGTCCCGCCCCTTGTGGTTCTGAGAATTGTGTGCCCGGAGGACTGACTCTGACTCTTTATTTGCAGAGGTGGATGATGCGGAGTCGGAGTGCGGGCTGGACACCGGGGTGACGTTTGATTGGACCCTGACTAATGACAGCGATCAGATGTCGCTGGACGAGCAGCTTCATGGGCTGGAGGCCTTTACCCGCAGCAGACTGACCCTCCCGGTGTGAGCCGTCCTGACACCAAGGCTGACGCAGAGCTGCAGGACCGAGGGCCGGGCCCGTTACCGGAGGCCGCGCTCACAGGACAGAGGAGCGTCCAGTCGTCCTCCTGATGGGACGTGAAGACAAGTGTGGATCATGTGACAGATCGGGAGGGGCGGAGTCTGGGAGAGGGGCGGTACATAATTATAAAACCTCATTTGTACCAGTCGTAATTAAAGAGCAGGAAATGAAATATTGTCTTGTGTCATGTCACACACAACAGGATTATACATGTACCGGGGGCCCCTGATCTCACAGCACAGGAATATACCAAAGCCCCGCCCACATCCAGCTGCTCACACTGTAGACACTGGGCACAGCACTAGGCAGGGTCTACATGGGCAGATGTGTGGTGGTGATAGTGATAACAACACGTCTGGTGTCACACGTCCTAAGAGGTACCTAATGTTGGGGTGTAATGACACTTATGGCGGGGAAGTGTGTGTACAGAGACCAATTGGGGGTTGTGTGTAATGACACTGATGGCGGGGGGGCTGTGTATGGAGACTGATGGGGGGGGCTGTGTATGGAGACTGATGGCGGGGGGCTGTGTATGGAGACTGATGGGGGGGGGCTGTGTATGGAGACTGATGGCGGGGGCAGTGTATGGAGACTGATGGCGGGGGGGGCTGTGTACGGAGACTGATGGCGGGGGCTGTGTACGGAGACTGATGGCGGGGGGCTGTGTATGGAGACTGATGGCGGGGGGGGCTGTGTACGGAGACTGATGGCGGGGGGCTGTGTACGGAGACTGATGGCGGGGGCTGTGTACGGAGACTGATGGCGGGGGGGGCTGTGTACGGAGACTGATGGCGGGGGCAGTGTATGGAGACTGATGGCGGGGGGGCTGTGTACGGAGACTGATGGCGGGGGCTGTGTACGGAGACTGATGGCGGGGGGCTGTGTATGGAGACTGATGGCGGGGGGGCTGTGTACGGAGACTGATGGCGGGGGGCTGTGTACGGAGACTGATGGCGGGGGGGCTGTGTACGGAGACTGATGGCGGGGGGCTGTGTATGGAGACTGATGGCGGGGGGGCTGTGTACGGAGACTGATGGCGGGGGCTGTGTACGGAGACTGATGGCGGGGGCTGTGTACGGAGACTGATGGGGCGGGGGGGCTGTATACTGAGACAGATGGCGGGGGGGCTGTGTACGGAGACTGATGGCGGGGGGGCTGTGTACGGAGACTGATGGCGGGGGGGCTGTGTACGGAGACAGATGGCGGGGGGGCTGTGTACGGAGACTGATGGCGGGGGGACTGTGTACAGAGACTGATGGGCGGGGTCTGTACAGTTGTCCCCTCCTCCACACCTGCTTGTGTCTATGGACAGTCGCCCCTCCGCCCCTATCATTAGTTATTGTTGTTCAGTTGCCATAACAGAAGGGCGGAGCCTGCCATGTAGCCCCGCCTCCTCCAGGTGATTCCGACTACAATCACGCATCGACATGCCGCCTTTTCCGGGTCACGTGTACAAGCCAATACGTCACGGGGGCGCGGTCTGTCATGGCACAGCGTGCGTCACCGTTGCTCCGCCTCCACGAGAACGCGCTCTGCGCATGCGCTTTTGCTAGAAACCGCGACCGAGCGGATTGTTCGTTAGAGACCCCGGAGCTCTCCCAGACTGCACCGCGCCCCGGAGTTACCAGCGGCCCCGCTACGTCACCGGCCAGGAGCGGCCCGAGATACAGGGCCCGGGGCCCCGGAAATACCGAGGCCTAGACGGCTGGAGATACCCGAGGAGACCAGGGGCTCCAGGGGCCGTGTGCTGAGAGGGCCTCCCTGGCTATAAAGTACAGCGGTGCCTTGTGTGTGGATTCCGGGGCCCCCATAACATCAGCTGATCTGTGGGGCCCCGAGCTGCTCTGTTTATGGGCCCCTGACTGTGGAGCATCATGACTGACATGGCCGCGGCAGACGTTGAACCCGTGGGGGGCACCAGCCCAGGTAAGGGCCGCTCTGCGGGGGTGGGGTCTATAGACGGAGGAGCCGCTACCAAAACATGGCACCATGTGTGTCCTGTCAGGGGCCCCGAGGAGTATATCATAGCTGGGTCAGTGTGTCCTGTCAGGGGCCCCGAGGAGTATATCATAGCTGGGTCAGTGTGTCCTGTCAGGGGCCCCGAGGAGTATATCATAGCTGGGTCAGTGTGTCCTGTCAGGGGCCCCGAGGAGTATATCATAGCTGGGTCAGTGTGTCCTGTCAGGGGCCCCGAGGAGTATATCATAGCTGGGTCAGTGTGTCCTGTCAGGGGCCCCGAGGAGTATATCATAGCTGGGTCAGTGTGTCCTGTCAGGGGCCCCGAGGAGTATATCATAGCTGGGTCAGTGTGTCCTGTCAGGGGCCCCGAGGAGTATATCATAGCTGGGTCAGTGTGTCCTGTCAGGGGCCCCGAGGAGTATATCATAGCTGGGTCAGTGTGTCCTGTCAGGGGCCCCGAGGAGTATATCATAGCTGGGTCAGTGTGTCCTGTCAGGGGCCCCGAGGAGTATATCATAGCTGGGTCAGTGTGTCCTGTCAGGGGCCCCGAGGAGTATATCATAGCTGGGTCAGTGTGTCCTGTCAGGGGCCCCGAGGAGTATATCATAGCTGGGTCAGTGTGTCCTGTCAGGGGCCCCGAGGAGTATATCATAGCTGGGTCAGTGTGTCCTGTCAGGGGCCCCGAGGAGTATATCATAGCTGGGTCAGTGTGTCCTGTCAGGGGCCCCGAGGAGTATATCATAGCTGGGTCAGTGTGTCCTGTCAGGGGCCCCGAGGAGTATATCATAGCTGGGTCAGTGTGTCCTGTCAGGGGCCCCGAGGAGTATATCATAGCTGGGTCAGTGTGTCCTGTCAGGGGCCCCGAGGAGTATATCATAGCTGGGTCAGTGTGTCCTGTCAGGGGCCCCGAGGAGTATATCATAGCTGGGTCAGTGTGTCCTGTCAGGGGCCCCGAGGAGTATATCATAGCTGGGTCAGTGTGTCCTGTCAGGGGCCCCGAGGAGTATATCATAGCTGGGTCAGTGTGTCCTGTCAGGGGCCCCGAGGAGTATATCATACCTGGGTCAGTGTGTCCTGTCAGGGGCCCCGAGGAGTATATCATAGCTGGGTCAGTGTGTCCTGTCAGGGGCCCCGAGGAGTATATCATAGCTGGGTCAGTGTGTCCTGTCAGGGGCCCCGAGGAGTATATCATAGCTGGGTCAGTGTGTCCTGTCAGGGGCCCCGAGGAGTATATCATAGCTGGGTCAGTGTGTCCTGTCAGGGGCCCCGAGGAGTATATCATAGCTGGGTCATTGTGTCCTGTCAGGGGCCGGGGTATATCCTAGCTGGGTCAGTGAGGCTCTCAGGGGCCCCGAGGTGTGTATCATAGCTGGGTCATTGTGTCCTGTCAGGGGCCCCGAGGAGTATATCATAGCTGGGTCAGTGTGTCCTGTCAGGGGCCCCGAGGAGTATATCATAGCTGGGTCAGTGTGTCCTGTCAGGGGCCCCGAGGAGTATATCATAGCTGGGTCAGTGTGTCCTGTCAGGGGCCCCGAGGAGTATATCATAGCTGGGTCAGTGTGTCCTGTCAGGGGCCCCGAGGAGTATATCATAGCTGGGTCAGTGTGTCCTGTCAGGGGCCCCGAGGAGTATATCATAGCTGGGTCAGTGTGTCCTGTCAGGGGCCCCGAGGAGTATATCATAGCTGGGTCAGTGTGTCCTGTCAGGGGCCCCGAGGAGTATATCATAGCTGGGTCAGTGTGTCCTGTCAGGGGCCCCGAGGAGTATATCATAGCTGGGTCAGTGTGTCCTGTCAGGGGCCCCGAGGAGTATATCATAGCTGGGTCAGTGTGTCCTGTCAGGGGCCCCGAGGAGTATATCATAGCTGGGTCAGTGTGTCCTGTCAGGGGCCCCGAGGAGTATATCATAGCTGGGTCAGTGTGTCCTGTCAGGGGCCCCGAGGAGTATATCATAGCTGGGTCAGTGTGTCCTGTCAGGGGCCCCCGAGGAGTATATCATAGCTGGGTCAGTGTGTCCTGTCAGGGGCCCCGAGGAGTATATCATAGCTGGGTCAGTGTGTCCTGTCAGGGGCCCCGAGGAGTATATCATAGCTGGGTCAGTGTGTCCTGTCAGGGGCCCCGAGGAGTATATCATAGCTGGGTCAGTGTGTCCTGTCAGGGGCCCCGAGGAGTATATCATACCTGGGTCAGTGTGTCCTGTCAGGGGCCCCGAGGAGTATATCATAGCTGGGTCAGTGTGTCCTGTCAGGGGCCCCGAGGAGTATATCATAGCTGGGTCAGTGTGTCCTGTCAGGGGCCCCGAGGAGTATATCATAGCTGGGTCAGTGTGTCCTGTCAGGGGCCCCGAGGAGTATATCATAGCTGGGTCAGTGTGTCCTGTCAGGGGCCCCGAGGAGTATATCATAGCTGGGTCAGTGTGTCCTGTCAGGGGCCCCGAGGAGTATATCATAGCTGGGTCAGTGTGTCCTGTCAGGGGCCCCGAGGAGTATATCATAGCTGGGTCATTGTGTCCTGTCAGGGGCCCCGAGGAGTATATCCTAGCTGGGTCAGTGTGTCCTCTCAGGGGCCCCGAGGTGTGTATCATAGCTGGGTCATTGTGTCCTGTCAGGGGCCCCGAGGAGTATATCATAGCTGGGTCAGTGTGTCCTGTCAGGGGCCCCGAGGAGTATATCATAGCTGGGTCAGTGTGTCCTGTCAGGGGCCCCGAGGAGTATATCATAGCTGGGTCAGTGTGTCCTGTCAGGGGCCCCGAGGAGTATATCATAGCTGGGTCAGTGTGTCCTGTCAGGGGCCCCGAGGAGTATATCATAGCTGGGTCAGTGTGTCCTGTCAGGGGCCCCGAGGAGTATATCATAGCTGGGTCATTGTGTCCTGTCAGGGGCCCCGAGGGTATATCCTAGCTGGGTCAGTGAGTGCTGTCAGGGGCCCCGAGGTGTGTATCATAGCTGGGTCATTGTGTCCTGTCAGGGGCCCCGAGGAGTATATCATAGCTGGGTCAGTGTGTCCTGTCAGGGGCCCCGAGGAGTATATCATAGCTGGGTCAGTGTGTCCTGTCAGGGGCCCCGAGGAGTATATCATAGCTGGGTCAGTGTGTCCTGTCAGGGGCCCCGAGGAGTATATCATAGCTGGGTCAGTGTGTCCTGTCAGGGGCCCCGAGGAGTATATCATAGCTGGGTCAGTGTGTCCTGTCAGGGGCCCCGAGGAGTATATCATACCTGGGTCAGTGTGTCCTGTCAGGGGCCCCGAGGAGTATATCATAGCTGGGTCAGTGTGTCCTGTCAGGGGCCCCGAGGAGTATATCATAGCTGGGTCAGTGTGTCCTGTCAGGGGCCCCGAGGAGTATATCATAGCTGGGTCAGTGTGTCCTGTCAGGGGCCCCGAGGAGTATATCATAGCTGGGTCAGTGTGTCCTGTCAGGGGCCCCGAGGAGTATATCATAGCTGGGTCAGTGTGTCCTGTCAGGGGCCCCGAGGAGTATATCATAGCTGGGTCAGTGTGTCCTGTCAGGGGCCCCGAGGAGTATATCATAGCTGGGTCAGTGTGTCCTGTCAGGGGCCCCGAGGAGATATCATAGCTGGGTCAGTGTGTCCTGTCAGGGGCCCCGAGGAGTATATCATAGCTGGGTCAGTGTGTCCTGTCAGGGGCCCCGAGGAGTATATCATAGCTGGGTCAGTGTGTCCTGTCAGGGGCCCCGAGGAGTATATCATAGCTGGGTCATTGTGTCCTGTCAGGGGCCCCGAGGGTATATCCTAGCTGGGTCAGTGTGTGCTGTCAGGGGCCCCGAGGTGTGTATCATAGCTGGGTCATTGTGTCCTGTCAGGGGCCCCGAGGAGTATATCATAGCTGGGTCAGTGTGTCCTGTCAGGGGCCCCGAGGAGTATATCATAGCTGGGTCAGTGTGTCCTGTCAGGGGCCCCGAGGAGTATATCATAGCTGGGTCAGTGTGTCCTGTCAGGGGCCCCGAGGAGTATATCATAGCTGGGTCAGTGTGTCCTGTCAGGGGCCCCGAGGAGTATATCATAGCTGGGTCAGTGTGTCCTGTCAGGGGCCCCGAGGAGTATATCATAGCTGGGTCAGTGTGTCCTGTCAGGGGCCCCGAGGAGTATATCATAGCTGGGTCAGTGTGTCCTGTCAGGGGCCCCGAGGAGTATATCATAGCTGGGTCAGTGTGTCCTGTCAGGGGCCCCGAGGAGTATATCATAGCTGGGTCAGTGTGTCCTGTCAGGGGCCCCGAGGAGTATATCATAGCTGGGTCAGTGTGTCCTGTCAGGGGCCCCGAGGAGTATATCATAGCTGGGTCAGTGTGTCCTGTCAGGGGCCCCGAGGAGTATATCATAGCTGGGTCAGTGTGTCCTGTCAGGGGCCCCGAGGAGTATATCATAGCTGGGTCAGTGTGTCCTGTCAGGGGCCCCGAGGAGTATATCATAGCTGGGTCAGTGTGTCCTGTCAGGGGCCCCGAGGAGTATATCATAGCTGGGTCAGTGTGTCCTGTCAGGGGCCCCGAGGAGTATATCATAGCTGGGTCAGTGTGTCCTGTCAGGGGCCCCGAGGAGTATATCATAGCTGGGTCAGTGTGTCCTGTCAGGGGCCCCGAGGAGTATATCATAGCTGGGTCAGTGTGTCCTGTCAGGGGCCCCGAGGAGTATATCATAGCTGGGTCAGTGTGTCCTGTCAGGGGCCCCGAGGAGTATATCATAGCTGGGTCAGTGTGTCCTGTCAGGGGCCCCGAGGAGTATATCATAGCTGGGTCAGTGTGTCCTGTCAGGGGCCCCGAGGAGTATATCATAGCTGGGTCAGTGTGTCCTGTCAGGGGCCCCGAGGAGTATATCATAGCTGGGTCAGTGTGTCCTGTCAGGGGCCCCGAGGAGTATATCATAGCTGGGTCAGTGTGTCCTGTCAGGGGCCCCGAGGAGTATATCATAGCTGGGTCAGTGTGTCCTGTCAGGGGCCCCGAGGAGTATATCATAGCTGGGTCAGTGTGTCCTGTCAGGGGCCCCGAGGAGTATATCATAGCTGGGTCAGTGTGTCCTGTCAGGGGCCCCGAGGAGTATATCATAGCTGGGTCAGTGTGTCCTGTCAGGGGCCCCGAGGAGTATATCATAGCTGGGTCAGTGTGTCCTGTCAGGGGCCCCGAGGAGTATATCATAGCTGGGTCAGTGTGTCCTGTCAGGGGCCCCGAGGAGTATATCATAGCTGGGTCAGTGTGTCCTGTCAGGGGCCCCGAGGAGTATATCATAGCTGGGTCAGCTGTGTCCTGTCAGGGGCCCCGAGGAGTATATCATAGCTGGGTCAGTGTGTCCTGTCAGGGGCCCCGAGGAGTATATCATAGCTGGGTCATTGTGTTCTGTCAGGGGCCCCGAGGAGTATATCATAGCTGGGTCAGTGTGTCCTGTCAGGGGCCCCGAGGAGTATATCATAGCTGGGTCAGTGTGTCCTGTCAGGGGCCCCGAGGAGTATATCATAGCTGGGTCATTGTGTCCTGTCAGGGGCCGGGTATATCCTAGCTGGGTCATAGTGTCCTGTCAGGGGCCGGGGTATATCCTAGCTGGGTCAGTGAGGCTCTCAGGGGCCCCGAGGAGTATATCATAGCTGGGTCATTGTGTTCTGTCAGGGGCCCCGAGGAGTATATCATAGCTGGGTCAGTGTGTCCTGTCAGGGGCCCCGAGGAGTATATCATAGCTGGGTCATTGTGTCCTGTCAGGGGCCGGGGTATATCCTATCTGGGTCAGTGAGGCTCTCAGGGGCCCCGAGGTGTGTATCATAGCTGGGTCATTGTGTCCTGTCAGGGGCCCCGAGGAGTATATCATAGCTGGGTCAGTGTGTCCTGTCAGGGGCCCCGAGGAGTATATCATAGCTGGGTCAGTGTGTCCTGTCAGGGGCCGGGGTATATCCTAGCTGGGTCAGTGAGGCCCTCAGGGGCCCCGGGTATATCATAGCTGTGTCAGTGAGGCTCTCAGGGGCCCCGGGTATATCATAGCTGCGTCAGTGAGGCTCACAGGGGCCCGGGGTATATCATAGCTGCGTCAGTGAGGCTCACAGGGGCCCAGGGTATATCCTAGCTGGGTCAGTGAGGCTCTCAGGGGCCCGGGGCATATCCTAGCTGGGTCAGTGAGGCTCTCAGGGGCCCGGGGTATATCCTAGCTGCGTCAGTGAGGCTCACAGGGGCCCGGGGTATATCATAGCTGCGTCAGTGAGGCTCACAGGGGCCCGGGGTATATCATAGCTGCGTCAGTGAGGCTCTCAGGGGCCGGGGTATATCATAGCTGCGTCAGTGAGGCTCACAGGGGCCCGGGGTATATCATAGCTGCGTCAGTGAGGCTCACAGGGGCCCGGGGTATATCCTAGCTGGGTCAGTGAGGCTCTCAGGGGCCCGGGGTATATCCTAGCTGGGTCAGTGAGGCTCTCAGGGGCCCGGGGTATATCCTAGCTGGGTCAGTGAGGCTCTCAGGGGCCCGGGGTATATCCTAGCTGCGTCAGTGAGGCCCTCAGGGGCCCCGGGTATACCATAGCTGGGTCAGTGAGGCTCTCAGGGGCCCGGGGTATATCCTAGCTGGGTCAGTGAGGCTCTCAGGGGCCCGGGGTATATCCTAGCTGCGTCAGTGAGGCTCTCAGGGGCCCGGGGTATATCCTAGCTGGGTCAGTGAGGCCCTCAGGGGCCCCGGGTATACCATAGCTGGGTCAGTGAGGCTCTCAGGGGCTCGGGGTATATCATAGCTGCGTCAGTGAGGCTCACAGGGGCCCGGGGTATATCATAGCTGCGTCAGTGAGGCTCTCAGGGGCCCGGGGTATATCATATCTGCGTCAGTGAGGCTCACAGGGGCCCGGGGTATATCATAGCTGCGTCAGTGAGGCTCACAGGGGCCCGGGGTATATCCTAGCTGGGTCAGTGAGGCTCTCAGGGGCCCGGGGTATATCCTAGCTGGGTCAGTGAGGCTCTCAGGGGCCCGGGGTATATCCTAGCTGCGTCAGTGAGGCCCTCAGGGGCCCCGGGTATACCATAGCTGGGTCAGTGAGGCTCTCAGGGGCCCGGGGTATATCCTAGCTGGGTCAGTGAGGCTCTCAGGGGCCCGGGGTATCCATCGCGGGCTAGGCTCTCAGGGCCCGGGGCATATCCTAGCTGGGTCAGTGAGGCTCTCAGGGGCCCGGGGTATATCCTAGCTGGGTCAGTGAGGCTCTCAGGGGCCCGGGGTATATCCTAGCTGGGTCAGTGAGGCCCTCAGGGGCCCCGGGTATACCATAGCTGGGTCAGTGAGGCTCTCAGGGGCTCGGGGTATATCATAGCTTGGTTACTGTAGCCCTCAGGGGCCCGGGGGTCAGTGACAGCAGTTACTGGTTGATTTGCTGGGCTTTGTTGTCCTCCTGTAATTCTTTCATCCCCTGGAACCCACAGACTCCTCCTCAGCTAAACAGGTACAGCCCATGACCCTCCGGCCTGCTGCGGCCTCACATGTACCCGCTGAGCTACGTCTCATGTCGTCAGCCCGGCCACAGATCACATGACCCCACATTGGGGTAAATACAGGAGATGGCCTGACAGTGCCCTTGTTACCTGCCCCACATCGGGGTAAATACAGGAGATGGCCTGACAGTGCCCCGTTATCTGCCCCACATCGGGGTAAATAGAGGAGCCACTTTCGGCTGTACTGGGGGGGGTGTCATGCCGACATACCATGGATTACTGGGTACTGAGCCCTGGAGATAGATGGCTGATAAGGCACATCATGTAGGGGCAGGCTGTACGGGGGCCCCTGGCAGTGGGGGGGGGGGACAGGCTGTACGGGGGCCCCTGGCAGTGGGGGGGGGGGACAGGCTGTACGGGGGCCCCTGGCAGTGGGGGGGGGGGACAGGCTGTACGGGGCCCCTGGCAGTGGGCGGGGGGGGGGGGACAGGCTGTGCGGGGGCCCCTGGCAGTGGGGGGGGGGCAGGCTGGCGGGGCCCCTGGCAGTGGGGGGGGACAGGCTGTACGGGGGCCCCTGGCAGTGGGGGGGGGGGCAGGCTGTACGGGGGCCCCTGGCAGTGGGGGGGGGGGGCAGGCTGCACGGGGCCCCTGGCAGTGGGGGGGGGGGGCAGGCGGTACGGGGGCCCCTGGCAGTGGGGGGGGGCAGGCTGTACGGGGGCCCCTGGCAGTGGGGGGGGGGGGCAGGCGGTACGGGGGCCCCTGGCAGTGGGGGGGGGGGGCAGGCTGTACGGGGGCCCCTGGCAGTGGGGGGGGGGGGGGGGTGGCAGGCTGTACGGGGGCCCCTGGCAGTGGGGGGGGGGGGACAGGCTGTACGGGGGCCCCTGGCAGTGGGGGGGGGGCAGGGCTGTACGGGGGCCCCTGGCAGTGGGGGGGGGGGGGGCAGGCGGTACGGGGGCCCCTGGCAGTGGGGGGGGGGGCAGGCTGCGGGGGGGGGGCCCCTGGCAGCTGGGGGGGGGTGGCAGGCTGTACGGGGGCCCCTGGCAGTGGGGGGGGGGCAGGCGGTACGGGGCCCCTGGCAGTGGGGGGGGGGGGGGCAGGCTGTACGGGGGCCCCTGGCAGTGGGGGGGGGGGCAGGCGGGGGGCCCCTGGCGGGGGGGGGGGGGGGGGCAGGCTGTACGGGGCCCCTGGCAGTGGGGGGGGGGGGGCAGGGGGTACGGGGGCCCCTGGCAGTGGGGGGGGGGGCGGGGGGGGGGGGGGGGGGCGGGTACGGGGGCCCCTGGCAGTGGGGGGGGGGCAGGCGGTACGGGGGCCCCTGGCAGTGGGGGGGGGGGGGGCAGGTTGTAGGGGGGCCCCTGGCAGTGGGGGGGGGGGGGGGCAGGCGGTACGGGGGCCCCTGGCAGGGGGGGGGGGGGGGGGCAGGGGGCACGGGGGGGGGGCCCCTGGAGTGGGGGGGGGGGGGGCAGGTTGTATGGGGGGCCCCTGGCAGGGGGGGGGGGGCAGGCGGTACGGGGGCCCCTGGCAGTGGGGGGGGGGGGGGCAGGTTGTATGGGGGCCCCTGGCAGTGGGGGGGGGGGGCAGGCGGTACGGGGCCCCTGGCAGTGGGGGGGGGAGGCGGTACGGGGGCCCCTGGCAGTGGGGGGGGGGGGCAGGGTTGTATGGGG
>CAMRHE010001027.1:0-35000 GCA_947044405.1 Leptodactylus fallax
AGTATATAGAGGATCTGTCCTCTCTCCTGTGTGGTGTAGTATATAGAGGATCTGTCCTCTCTCCTGTGTGGTGTAGTATATAGAGGATCTGTCCTCTCTCCTGTGTGGTGTAGTATATAGAGGATCTGTCCTCTCTCCTGTGTGGTGTAGTATATAGAGGATCTGTCCTCTCTCCTGTGTGGTGTAGTATATAGAGGATCTGTCCTCTCTCCTGTGTGGTGTAGTATATAGAGGATCTGTCCTCTCTCCTGTGTGGTGTAGTATATAGAGGATCTGTCCTCTCTCCTGTGCGGTGTAGTATATAGAGGATCTGTCCTCTCTCCTGTGTGGTGTAGTATATAGAGGATCTGTCCTCTCTCCTGTGTGGTGTAGTATATAGAGGATCTGTCCTCTCTCCTGTGTGGTGTAGTATATAGAGGATCTGTCCTCTCTCCTGTGTGGTGTAGTATATAGAGGATCTGTCCTCTCTCCTGTGTGGTGTAGTATATAGAGGATCTTCGATCTGTCCTCTCTCCTGTGTGGTGTAGTATATAGAGGATCTGTCCTCTCTCCTGTGTGGTGTAGTATATAGAGGATCTGTCCTCTCTCCTGTGTGGTGTAGTATATAGAGGATCTGTCCTCTCTCCTGTGTGGTGTAGTATATAGAGGATCTGTCCTCTCTCCTGTGTGGTGTAGTATATAGAGGATCTGTCCTGTGTGGTGTAGTATATAGAGGATCTGTCCTCTCTCCTGTGTGGTGTAGTATATAGAGGATCTGTCCTCTCTCCTGTGTGGTGTAGTATATAGAGGATCTGTCCTCTCTCCTGTGTGGTGTAGTATATAGAGGATCTGTCCTCTCTCCTGTGTGGTGTAGTATATAGAGGATCTGTCCTCTCTCCTGTGTGGTGTAGTATATAGAGGATCTGTCCTCTCTCCTGTGTGGTGTAGTATATAGAGGATCTGTCCTCTCTCCTGTGTGGTGTAGTATATAGAGGATCTGTCCTCTCTCCTGTGTGGTGTAGTATATAGAGGATCTGTCCTCTCTCCTGTGTGGTGTAGTATATAGAGGATCTGTCCTCTCTCCTGTGTGGTGTAGTATATAGAGGATCTGTCCTCTCTCCTGTGTGGTGTAGTATATAGAGGATCTGTCCTCTCTCCTGTGTGGTGTAGTATATAGAGGATCTGTCCTGTGTGGTGTAGTATATAGAGGATCTGTCCTCTCTCCTGTGTGGTGTAGTATATAGAGGATCTGTCCTCTCTCCTGTGTGGTGTAGTATATAGAGGATCTGTCCTCTCTCCTGTGTGGTGTAGTATATAGAGGATCTGTCCCTCTCTCCTGTGTGGTGTAGTATATAGAGGATCTGTCCTCTCTCCTGTGTGGTGTAGTATATAGAGGATCTGTCCTCTCTCCTGTGTGGTGTAGTATATAGAGGATCTGTCCTCTCTCCTGTGTGGTGTAGTATATAGAGGATCTGTCCTCTCGCTGTGTGGTGTAGTATATAGAGGATCTGTCCCTCTCCTGTGTGGTGTAGTATATAGAGGATCTGTCCTCTCTCCTGTGTGGTGTAGTATATAGAGGATCTGTCCTCTCTCTCCTGTGTGGTGTAGTATATAGAGGATCTGCCTCTCTCCTGTGTGGTGTAGTATATAGAGGATCTGTCCTCTCTCCTGTGTGGTGTAGTATATAGAGGATCTGCCCTCCTGTGTGGTGTAGTATATAGAGGATCTGTCCTCTCTCCTGTGTGGTGTAGTATATAGAGGATCTGTCCTCTCTCCTGTGCGGTGTAGTATATAGAGGATCTGTCCTCTCTCCTGTGTGGTGTAGTATATAGAGGATCTGTCCTCTCTCCTGTGTGGTGTAGTATATAGAGGATCTGTCCTCTCTCCTGTGTGGTGTAGTATATAGAGGATCTGTCCTCTCTCCTGTGTGGTGTAGTATATAGAGGATCTGTCCTCTCTCCTGTGTGGTGTAGTATATAGAGGATCTGTCCTCTCTCCTGTGTGGTGTAGTATATAGAGGATCTGCCTCTCTCCTGTGTGGTGTAGTATATAGAGGATCTGTCCTCTCTCCTGTGTGGTGTAGTATATAGAGGATCTGTCCTCTCTCCTGTGTGGTGTAGTATATAGAGGATCTGTCCTCTCTCCTGTGTGGTGTAGTATATAGAGGATCTGTCCCTCTCTCCTGTGCGGTGTAGTATATAGAGGATCTGTCCTCTCTCCTGTGTGGTGTAGTATATAGAGGATCTGTCCTCTCTCCTGTGTGGTGTAGTATATAGAGGATCTGTCCTCTCTCCTGTGTGGTGTAGTATATAGAGGATCTGTCCTCTCTCCTGTGTGGTGTAGTATATAGAGGATCTGTCCCCTCTCCTGTGTGGTGTAGTATATAGAGGATCTCTCCTGTGCGGTGTAGTATATAGAGGATCTGTCCACTCTCCTGTGTGGTGTAGTATATAGAGGATCTGTCCTCTCTCTCCTGTGTGGTGCAGTATATAGAGGATCTGTCCTCTCTCCTGTGTGGTGTAGTATATAGAGGATCTGTCCTCTCTCCTGTGTGGTGTAGTATATAGAGGACCTGTCCTCTCTCCTGTGTGGTGTAGTATATAGAGGATCTGTCCTCTCTCTCCTGTGTGGTGTAGTATATAGAGGATCTGTCCTCTCTCCTGTGTGGTGTAGTATATAGAGGATCTGTCCTCTCTCCTGTGTGGTGTAGTATATAGAGGATCTGTCCTCTCTCTCCTGTGTGGTGTAGTATATAGAGGATCTGTCCTCTCTCTCCTGTGTGGTGTAGTATATAGAGGATCTGTCCTCTCTCCTGTGTGGTGTAGTATATAGAGGATCTGTCCTCTTTCCTGTGTGGTGTAGTATATAGAGGATCTGTGCTGTGTGGTGTAGTATATAGAGGATCTGTCCTGTGTGGTGTAGTATATAGAGGATCTGTCCTCTCTCCTGTGTGGTGTAGTATATAGAGGATGTGTCCTCTCTCTCCTGTGTGGTGTAGTATATAGAGGATCTGTCCTGTGTGGTGTAGTATATAGAGGATCTGTCTTCTCTCCTGTGTGGTGTAGTATATAGAGGATCTGTCCTGTGCGGTGTAGTATATAGAGGATCTCTCCTGCGTGGTGTAGTATATAGAGGATCTGTCCTCTCTCCTGTGCGGTGTAGTATATAGAGGATCTGTCCTCTCTCCTGTGTGGTGTAGTATATAGAGAATCTGTCCTCTCTCCTGTGTGGTGTAGTATATACAGGATCTGTCCTCTCTCCTGTGTGGTGTAGTATATAGAGGATCTGTCCTCTCTCCTGTGTGGTGTAGTATATAGAGGATCTGTCCTCTCTCCTGTGTGGTGTAGTATATAGAGGATCTGTCCTCTCTCCTGTGTGGTGTAGTATATAGAGGATCTGTCCTCTCTCCTGCGTGGTGTAGTATATAGAGGATCTGTCCTCTCTCTCCTGTGTGGTGTAGTATATAGAGTATCTGTCCTGTGTGGTGTAGTATATAGAGGATCTGTCCTCTCTCCTGTGCGGTGTAATATATAGAGGATCTGTCCTGTGCGGTGTAGTATATAGAGGATCTGTCCTGTGTGGTGTAGTATATAGAGGATCTCTCCTGCGTGGTGTAGTATATAGAGGATCTGTCCTCTCTCCTGTGTGGTGTAGTATATAGAGGATCTCTCCTGTGCGGTGTAGTATATAGAGGATCTGTCCTCTCTCCTGTGCGGTGTAGTATATAGAGGATCTGTCCTCTCTCTCCTGTGTGGTGTAGTATATAGAGGATCTGTCCTCTCTCCTGTGTGGTGTAGTATATAGAGGATCTCTCCTGTGTGGTGTAGTATATAGAGGATCTGTCCTCTCTCCTGTGTGGTGTAGTATATAGAGGATCTGTCCCTCCTGTGTGTTAGTATATAGAGGATCTCTCCTGTGTGGTGTAGTATATAGAGGATTTCCTCTCTCCTGTGTGGTGTAGTATATAGAGGATCTGTCCTCTCTCCTGTGTGGTGTAGTATATAGAGGATCTCTCTTGTGTGGTGTAGTATATAGAGGATCTGTCCTCTCTCCTGCGTGGTGTAGTATATAGAGGATCTGTCCTCTCTCCTGTGTGGTGTAGTATATAGAGGATCTGTCCTCTCTCCTGTGTGGTGTAGTATATAGAGGATCTGTCCTCTCTCCTGTGTGGTGTAGTATATAGAGGATCTGTCCTCTCTCCTGTGTGGTGTAGTATATAGAGGATCTCTCCTGTGTGGTGTAGTATATAGGGGATCTGTCCTCTCTCCTGTGTGGTGTAGTATATAGAGGATCTGTCCTCTCTCCTGTGTGGTGTAGTATATAGAGGATCTGTCCTCTCTCCTGTGTGGTGTAGTATATAGAGGATCTGTCCTGTGTGGTGTAGTATATAGGGGATCTGTCCTCTCTCCTGTGTGGTATAGTATATAGAGGATCTGTCCTCTCTCCTGTGTGGTGTAGTATATATAGAGGATCTGTCCTCTCTCTTGTGTGGTGTAGTATATAGAGGATCTGTCCTCTCTCCTGTGTGGTGTAGTATATAGAGGATCTGTCCTCTCTCCTGTGTGGTGTAGTATATAGAGGATCTGTCCTGTGTGGTGTAGTATATAGAGGATCTGTCCTCTCTCCTGTGTGGTGTAGTATATGGAGGATCTGTCCTCTCTCTTGTGCGGTGTAGTATATAGAGGATCTGTCCTGTGTGGTGTAGTATATAGAGGATCTGTCCTGTGTGGTGTAGTATATAGAGGATCTGTCCTCTCTCCTGTGTGGTGTAGTATATAGAGGATCTGTCCTCTCTCCTGTGCGGTGTAGTATATAGAGGATCTCTCCTCTCTCCTGTGTGGTGTAGTATATAGAGGATCTGTCCTGTGTGGTGTAGTATATAGAGGATCTATCCTCTCTCCTGTGTGGTGTAGTATATAGAGGATCTGTCCTCTCTCCTGTGTGGTGTAGTATATAGAGGATCTGTCCTCTCTCCTGTGTGGTGTAGTATATAGAGGATCTGTCCTCTCTCCTGTGCGGTGTAGTATATAGAGGATCTGTCCCCTCCTTGTGTGCTCTCTCCTGTGTGGTGTAGTATATAGAGGATCTGTCCTCTCTCCTGTGTGGTGTAGTATATAGAGGATCTGTCCTCCTGTGTGGTGTAGTATATAGAGGATCTGTCCTCTCTCCTGTGTGGTGTAGTATATAGAGGATCTGTCCTCTCTCCTGTGTGGTGTAGTTATATAGAGGATCTGTCCTCTCTCCTGTGTGGTGTAGTATATAGAGGATCTGTCCTCTCTCCTGTGTGGTGTAGTATATAGAGGATCTGTCCTCTCTCCTGTGTGGTGTAGTATATAGAGGATCTGTCCTGTGTGGTGTAGTATATAGAGGATCTGTCCTCTCTCCTGTGCGGTGTAGTATATAGAGGATCTGTCCTCTCTCCTGTGTGGTGTAGTATATAGAGGATCTGTCCTCTCTCCTGTGTGGTGTAGTATATAGAGGATCTGTCCCTCTCCTGTGTGGTGTAGTATATAGAGGACCCTCTCTCCTGTGTGGTGTAGTATATAGAGGATCTGTCCTCTCTCCTGTGTGGTGTAGTATATAGAGGATCTGTCCTCTCTCCTGTGTGGTGTAGTATATGTAGAGGATCTGTCCTCTCTCTTGTGTGGTGTAGTATATAGAGGATCTGTCCTCTCTCCTGTGTGGTGTAGTATATAGAGGATCTGTCCTCTCTCCTGTGTGGTGTAGTATATAGAGGATCTGCCCTCCTGTGTGGTGTAGTATATAGAGGATCTGTCCTCTCTCCTGTGTGGTGTAGTATATGGAGGATCTGTCCTCTCTCTTGTGCGGTGTAGTATATAGAGGATCTGTCCTCCTGTGTGGTGTAGTATATAGAGGATCTGTCCTGTGTGGTGTAGTATATAGAGGATCTGTCCTCTCTCCTGTGTGGTGTAGTATATAGAGGATCTGTCCTCTCTCCTGTGTGGTGTAGTATATAGAGGATCTGTCCTCTCTCCTGTGTGGTGTAGCATATAGAGGATCTGTCCCTCCTGTGTGGTGTAGTATATAGAGGATCTGTCCTCTCCCTGTGCGGTGTAGTATATAGAGGATCTGTCCTCTCTCCTGTGTGGTGTAGTATATAGAGGATCTGTCCTCTCTCCTGTGCGGTGTAGTATATAGAGGATCTGTCCTCTCTCCTGTGTGGTGTAGTATATAGAGGATCTGCCCTCCTGTGTGGTGTAGTATATAGAGGATCTGTCCTCTCTCTTGTGTGGTGTAGTATATAGAGGATCTGTCCTGTGTGGTGTAGTATATAGAGGATCTGTCCTCTCTCCTGTGTGGTGTAGTATATAGAGGATCTGTCCTCTCTCCTGTGTGGTGTAGTATATAGAGGATCTGTCCTCTCTCCTGTGTGGTGTAGTATATAGAGGATCTGCCTCCTGTGTGGTGTAGTATATAGAGGATCTGTCCTCTCTCCTGTGTGGTGTAGTATATAGAGGATCTGTCCTCTCTCCTGTGTGGTGTAGTATATAGAGGATCTGTCCCTCTCCTGTGTGGTGTAGTATATAGAGGATCTGTCCTCTCTCCTGTGTGGTGTAGTATATAGAGGATCTGTCCTCTCTCCTGTGTGGTGTAGTATATAGAGGATCTGTCCTCTCTCCTGTGTGGTGTAGTATATAGAGGATCTGTCCTCTCTCCTGTGTGGTGTAGTATATAGAGGATCTGTCCTCTCTCCTGTGTGGTGTAGTATATAGAGGATCTGTCCTCTCTCCTGTGTGGTGTAGTATATAGAGGATCTGTCCCCTCCTGTGTGGTGTAGTATATAGAGGATCTGTCCTCTCTCCTGTGTGGTGTAGTATATAGAGGATCTGTCCTCTCTCCTGTGTGGTGTAGTATATAGAGGATCTGTCCTCTCTCCTGTGTGGTGTAGTATATAGAGGATCTGTCCTCTCTCCTGTGTGGTGTAGTATATAGAGGATCTGTCCTCTCTCCTGTGTGGTGTAGTATATAGAGGATCTGTCCTCTCTCCTGTGTGGTGTAGTATATAGAGGATCTGTCCTCTCTCCTGTGTGGTGTAGTATATAGAGGATCTGTCCTCTCTCCTGTGTGGTGTAGTATATAGAGGATCTGTCCTCTCTCCTGTGTGGTGTAGTATATAGAGGATCTGTCCTCTCTCCTGTGTGGTGTAGTATATAGAGGATCTGTCCTCTCTCCTGTGTGGTGTAGTATATAGAGGATCTGTCCTCTCTCCTGTGTGGTGTAGTATATAGAGGATCTGTCCTCTCTCCTGTGTGGTGTAGTATATAGAGGATCTGTCCTCTCTCCTGTGTGGTGTAGTATATAGAGGATCTGTCCTCTCTCCTGTGTGGTGTAGTATATAGAGGATCTGTCCTCTCTCCTGTGTGGTGTAGTATATAGAGGATCTGTCCTCTCTCCTGTGTGGTGTAGTATATAGAGGATCTGTCCTCTCTCCTGTGTGGTGTAGTATATAGAGGATCTGTCCTCTCTCCTGTGTGGTGTAGTATATAGAGGATCTGTCCCTCTCCTGTGTGGTGTAGTATATAGAGGATCTGCCCTCTCCTGTGTGGTGTAGTATATAGAGGATCTCCTCTCTCCTGTGTGGTGTAGTATATAGAGGATCTGTCCTCTCTCCTGTGTGGTGTAGTATATAGAGGATCTGTCCTCTCTCCTGTGTGGTGTAGTATATAGAGGATCTGTCCTCTCTCCTGTGTGTGTAGTATATAGAGGATCTGTCCTCTCTCCTGTGTGGTGTAGTATATAGAGGATCTGTCCTCTCTCCTGTGTGGTGTAGTATATAGAGGATCTGTCCTGTGTGGTGTAGTATATAGAGGATCTGTCCTCTCTCCTGTGTGGTGTAGTATATAGAGGATCTGTCCTCTCTCCTGTGTGGTGTAGTATATAGAGGATCTGTCCTGTGTGGTGTAGTATATAGAGGATCTGTCCTCTCTCCTGTGTGGTGTAGTATATAGAGGATCTGTCCTCTCTCCTGTGTGGTGTAGTATATAGAGGATCTGTCCTCTCTCCTGTGTGGTGTAGTATATAGAGGATCTGTCCTCTCTCCTGTGTGGTGTAGTATATAGAGGATCTGTCCTCTCTCCTGTGTGGTGTAGTATATAGAGGATCTGTCCTCTCTCCTGTGTGGTGTAGTATATAGAGGATCTGTCCTCTCTCCTGTGTGGTGTAGTATATAGAGGATCTGTCCTCTCTCCTGTGCGGTGTAGTATATAGAGGATCTGTCCTCTCTCCTGTGCGGTGTAGTATATAGAGGATCTGTCCTCTCTCCTGTGTGGTGTAGTATATAGAGGATCTGTCCTCTCTCCTGTGTGGTGTAGATATAGAGGATCTCTCCTGTGTGGTGTAGTATATAGAGGATCTGTCCTCTCTCCTGTGTGGTGTAGTATATAGAGGATCTGTCCTCTCTCCTGTGTGGTGTAGTATATAGAGGATCTGTCCCCTCTCCTGTGCGGTGTAGTATATAGAGGATCTCTCCTGTGTGGTGTAGTATATAGAGGATCTGTCCTCTCTCCTGTGTGGTGTAGTATATAGAGGATCTGTCCCTCTCTCCTGTGTGGTGCAGTATATAGAGGATCTGTCCTCTCTCTCCTGTGTGGTGTAGTATATAGAGGATCTGTCCTCTCTCCTGTGTGGTGTAGTATATAGAGGATCTGTCCTCTCTCTCCTGTGTGGTGCAGTATATAGAGGATCTGTCCTCTCTCCTGTGTGGTGTAGTATATAGAGGATCTGTCCTCTCTCCTGTGTGGTGTAGTATATAGAGGATCTGTCCTCTCTCCTGTGTGGTGTAGTATATAGAGGATCTGTCCCTCTCTCCTGTGTGGTGCAGTATATAGAGGATCTGTCCTCTCTCCTGTGTGGTGTAGTATATAGAGGATCTGTCCTCTCTCCTGTGTGGTGTAGCATATAGAGGATCTGTCCCTCTCCTGT
Source organism: Leptodactylus fallax (assembly GCA_947044405.1). Classification (NCBI taxonomy): domain Eukaryota; kingdom Metazoa; phylum Chordata; class Amphibia; order Anura; family Leptodactylidae; genus Leptodactylus; species Leptodactylus fallax. The sequence continues at coordinate 8,923 of CAMRHE010001027.1, forward strand.
GTGGTGTAGTATATAGAGGATCTGTCCTCTCTCCTGTGCGGTGTAGTATATAGAGGATCTGTCCTCTCTCCTGTGTGGTGTAGTATATAGAGGATCTGTCCTCTCTCCTGTGTGGTGTAGTATATAGAGGATCTGTCCTCTCTCCTGTGTGGTGTAGTATATAGAGGATCTGTCCTGTGTGGTGTAGTATATAGAGGATCTGTCCTCTCTCCTGTGTGGTGTAGTATATAGAGGATCTGTCCTGTGTGGTGTAGTATATAGAGGATCTATCCTCTCTCCTGTGTGGTGTAGTATATAGAGGATCTGTCCTCTCTCCTGTGTGGTGTAGTATATAGAGGATCTGTCCTCTCTCCTGTGTGGTGTAGTATATAGAGGATCTGTCCTCTCTCCTGTGTGGTGTAGTATATAGAGGATCTGTCCTCTCTCCTGTGTGGTGTAGTATATAGAGGATCTGTCCTGTGCGGTGTAGTATATAGAGGATCTGTCCTCTCTCCTGTGTGGTGTAGTATATAGAGGATCTGTCCTCTCTCCTGTGTGGTGTAGTATATAGAGGATCTGTCCTCTCTCCTGTGTGGTGTAGTATATAGAGGATCTGTCCTCTCTCCTGTGTGGTGTAGTATATAGAGGATCTGTCCTCTCTCCTGTGTGGTGTAGTATATAGAGGATCTGTCCTCTCTCCTGTGCGGTGTAGTATATAGAGGATCTGTCCTCTCTCCTGTGTGGTGTAGTATATAGAGGATCTGTCCTCTCTCCTGTGTGGTGTAGTATATAGAGGATCTGTCCTCTCTCCTGTGTGGTGTAGTATATAGAGGATCTGTCCTCTCTCCTGTGTGGTGTAGTATATAGAGGATCTCTCCTGTGTGGTGTAGTATATAGAGGATCTGTCCTCTCTCCTGTGTGGTGTAGTATATAGAGGATCTGTCCTCTCTCCTGTGTGGTGTAGTATATAGAGGATCTGTCCTCTCTCCTGTGTGGTGTAGTATATAGAGGATCTGTCCTCTCTCCTGTGTGGTGTAGTATATAGAGGATCTGTCCCTCTCCTGTGTGGTGTAGTATATAGAGGATCTGTCCTCTCTCTCCTGTGTGGTGTAGTATATAGAGGATCTGTCCTCTCTCCTGTGCGGTGTAGTATATAGAGGATCTGTCCTCTCTCCTGTGTGGTGTAGTATATAGAGGATCTGTCCTCTCTCCTGTGTGGTGTAGTATATAGAGGATCTGTCCTTTTATAAATCTCTCTCTCCTGTGTGGTGTAGTATATAGAGGATCTGTCCTCTCTCCTGTGTGGTGTAGTATATAGAGGATCTGTCCTCTCTCCCTGTGTGGTGTAGTATATAGAGGATCTGTCCTCTCTCCTGTGTGGTGTAGTATATAGAGGACTCTCTCCTGTGTGGTGTAGTATATAGAGGATCTGTCCTCTCTCCTGTGTGGTGTCTCTCTCCTGTGTGGTGTAGTATATAGAGGATCTGTCCTCTCTCCTGTGTGGTGTAGTATATAGAGGATCTCTCCTGTGTGGTGTAGTATATAGAGGATCTGTCCTGTGTGGTGTAGTATATAGAGGATCTGTCCTCTCTCCTGTGTGGTGTAGTATATAGAGGATCTGTCCTCTCTCCTGTGTGGTGTAGTATATAGAGGATCTGTCCTCTGTCCGGTGTAGTATATAGAGGATCTGTCCTCTCTCCTGTGTGGTGTAGTATATAGAGGATCTGTCCTCTCTCCTGTGTGGTGTAGTATATAGAGGATCTGTCCCTCTCTCCTGTGTGGTGTAGTATATAGAGGATCTGTCCTCTCTCCTGTGTGGTGTAGTATATAGAGGATCTGTCCTCTCTCCTGTGTGGTGTAGTATATAGAGGATCTGTCCTGTGTGGTGTAGTATATAGAGGATCTGTCCTGTGTGGTGTAGTATATAGAGGATCTGTCCTCTCTCCTGTGTGGTGTAGTATATAGAGGATCTGCCTCTCTCCTGTGTGGTGTAGTATATAGAGGATCTGTCCTCTCTCCTGTGTGGTGTAGTATATAGAGGATCTGTCCTCTCTCCTGTGTGGTGTAGTATATAGAGGATCTGTCCTCTCTCCTGTGTGGTGTAGTATATAGAGGATCTGTCCTCTCTCCTGTGTGGTGTAGTATATAGAGGATCTGTCCTCTCTCCTGTGTGGTGTAGTATATAGAGGATCTGTCCTCTCTCCTGTGTGGTGTAGTATATAGAGGATCTGTCCTCTCTCCTGTGTGGTGTAGTATATAGAGGATCTGTCCTCTCTCCTGTGTGGTGTAGTATATAGAGGATCTGTCCTCTCTCCTGTGTGGTGTAGTATATAGAGGATCTGTCCTCTCTCCTGTGTGGTGTAGTATATAGAGGATCTGTCCTCTCTCCTGTGTGGTGTAGTATATAGAGGATCTGTCCTCTCTCCTGTGTGGTGTAGTATATAGAGGATCTGTCCTCTCTCCTGTGTGGTGTAGTATATAGAGGATCTGTCCTCTCTCCTGTGTGGTGTAGTATATAGAGGATCTCTCCTGTGCGGTGTAGTATATAGAGGATCTGTCTCTCTCCTGTGTGGTGTAGTATATAGAGGATCTGTCCCTCTCTCCTGTGTGGTGTAGTATATAGAGGATCTGTCCTCTCTCCTGTGTGGTGTAGTATATAGAGGATCTGTCCTCTCTCCTGTGTGGTGTAGTATATAGAGGATCTGTCCCTCTCTCCTGTGTGGTGCAGTATATAGAGGATCTGTCCTCTCTCCTGTGTGGTGTAGTATATAGAGGATCTGTCCTCTCTCCTGTGTGGTGTAGTATATAGAGGATCTGTCCTCTCTCCTGTGTGGTGTAGTATATAGAGGATCTGTCCTCTCTCTCCTGTGTGGTGCAGTATATAGAGGATCTGTCCTCTCTCCTGTGTGGTGTAGTATATAGAGGATCTGTCCTCTCTCTCCTGTGTGGTGTAGTATATAGAGGATCTGTCCTCTCTCCTGTGTGGTGTAGTATATAGAGGATCTGTCCTCTCTCTCCTGTGTGGTGTAGTATATAGAGGATCTGTCCTCTCTCCTGTGTGGTGTAGTATATAGAGGATCTGTCCTCTCTCCTGTGTGGTGTAGTATATAGAGGATCTGTCCTCTCTCCTGTGTGGTGTAGTATATAGAGGATCTGTCCTCTCTCCTGTGTGGTGTAGCATATAGAGGATCTGTCCTCTCTCCTGTGTGGTGTAGTATATAGAGGATCTGTCCTCTCTCCTGTGTGGTGTAGTATATAGAGGATCTGTCCCTCTCTCCTGTGTGGTGTAGTATATAGAGGATCTGTCCTCTCTCCTGTGTGGTGTAGTATATAGAGGATCTGTCCTCTCTCCTGTGTGGTGTAGTATATAGAGGATCTGTCCTCTCTCCTGTGTGGTGTAGTATATAGAGGATCTGTCCTCTCTCCTGTGTGGTGTAGTATATAGAGGATCTGTCCTCTGTCCTGTGTGGTGTAGTATATAGGAGGATCTGTCCTGTGTGGTGTAGTATATAGAGGATCTGTCCTCTCTCCTGTGTGGTGTAGTATATAGAGGATCTGTCCTCTCTCCTGTGTGGTGTAGTATATAGAGGATCTGTCCTCTCTCCTGTGTGGTGTAGTATATAGAGGATCTGTCCTTCTCTCCTGTGTGGTGTAGTATATAGAGGATCTGTCCTGTGCGGTGTAGTATATAGAGGATCTCTCCTGTGTGGTGTAGTATATAGAGGATCTGTCCTCTCTCCTGTGTGGTGTAGTATATAGAGGATCTGTCCTCTCTCCTGTGTGGTGTAGTATATAGAGGATCTGTCCTCTCTCCTGTGTGGTGTAGTATATACAGGATCTGTCCTCTCTCCTGTGTGGTGTAGTATATAGAGGATCTGTCCTCTCTCCTGTGTGGTGTAGTATATAGAGGATCTGTCCTCTCTCCTGTGTGGTGTAGTATATAGAGGATCTGTCCTCTCTCCTGTGTGGTGTAGTATATAGAGGATCTGTCCTCTCTCCTGTGTGGTGTAGTATATAGAGGATCTGTCCTCTCTCTCCTGTGTGGTGTAGTATATAGAGGATCTGTCCTGTGTGGTGTAGTATATAGAGGATCTGTCCTCTCTCCTGTGCGGTGTAATATATATAGAGGATCTGTCCTGTGCGGTGTAGTATATAGAGGATCTGCCTCTCCTGTGTGGTGTAGTATATAGAGGATCTGTCCTCTCTCCTGTGTGGTGTAGTATATAGAGGATCTCTCCTGTGTGGTGTAGTATATAGAGGATCTGTCCTCTCTCCTGTGTGGTGTAGTATATAGAGGATCTCTCCTGTGTGGTGTAGTATATAGAGGATCTGTCCTCTGTCCTGTGCGGTGTAGTATATAGAGGATCCGTCCCTCTCTCCTGTGTGGTGTAGTATATAGAGGATCTGTCCTCTCTCCTGTGTGGTGTAGTATATAGAGGATCTGTCCTCTCTCCTGTGTGGTGTAGTATATAGAGGATCTCTCCTGTGTGGTGTAGTATATAGAGGATCTGTCCTCTCTCCTGTGCGGTGTAGTATATAGAGGATCTGTCCTCTCTCCTGTGTGGTGTAGTATATAGAGGATCTCTCCTGTGTGGTGTAGTATATAGAGGATCTGTCCTCTCTCCTGCGTGGTGTAGTATATAGAGGATCTGTCCTCTCTCCTGTGTGGTGTAGTATATAGAGGATCTGTCCTCTCTCCTGTGTGGTGTAGTATATAGAGGATCCTCTCTCCTGTGTGGTGTAGTATATAGGGGATCTGTCCTCTCTCCTGTGTGGTGTAGTATATAGAGGATCTGTCCTTTCTCCTGTGTGGTGTAGTATATAGAGGATCTGTCCTCTCTCCTGTGTGGTGTAGTATATAGAGGATCTGTCCTCTCTCCTGTGTGGTGTAGTATTTAGAGGATCTGTCCTCTCTCCTGTGTGGTGTAGTTATATAGAGGATCTGTCCTCTCTCTTGTGTGGTGTAGTATATGGAGGATCTGTCCTCTCTCCTGTGCGGTGTAGTATATAGAGGATCTGCCTCCTCTGTGTGGTGTAGTATATAGAGGATCTGTCCTCTCTCCTGTGTGGTGTAGTATATAGAGGATCTGTCCTCTCTCTCCTGTGTGGTGTAGTATATAGAGGATCTGTCCTCTCTCGTGTGTGGTGTAGTATATAGAGGATCTGTCCTCTCTCCTGTGTGGTGTAGTATATAGAGGATCTGTCCTCTCTCCTGTGTGGTGTAGTATATAGAGGATCTGTCCTCTCTCCTGTGTGGTGTAGTATATAGAGGATCTGTCCCCTCTCCTGTGTGGTGTAGTATATAGAGGATCTCCTCTCCCTGTGCGGTGTAGTATATAGAGGATCTGTCCTCTCTCCTGTGTGGTGTAGTATATAGAGGATCTGTCCTCTCTCTCCTGTGTGGTGCAGTATATAGAGGATCTGTCCCTCTCTCCTGTGTGGTGCAGTATATAGAGGATCTGTCCTCTCTCCTGTGTGGTGTAGTATATAGAGGATCTGTCCTCTCTCCTGTGTGGTGTAGTATATAGAGGACCTGTCCTCTCTCCTGTGTGGTGTAGTATATAGAGGATCTGTCCTTTCTCTCCTGTGTGGTGCAGTATATAGAGGATCTGTCCTCTCTCCTGTGTGGTGTAGTATATAGAGGATCTGTCCCTCTCTCCTATGTGGTGTAGTATATAGAGGGTCTGTCCTCTCTCCTGTGTGGTGTAGTATATAGAGGATCTGTCCTCTCTCTCCTGTGTGGTGTAGTATATAGAGGATCTGTCCTCTCTCCTGTGTGGTGCAGTATATAGAGGATCTGTCCTCTCTCTCCTGTGTGGTGCAGTATATAGAGGATCTGTCCTCTCTCCTGTGTGGTGTAGTATATAGAGGATCTGTCCTCTCTCCTGTGTGGTGTAGTATATAGAGGACCTGTCCTCTCTCCTGTGTGGTGTAGTATATAGAGGATCTGTCCTCTCTCCTGTGTGGTGTAGTATATAGAGGATCTGTCCTCTCTCCTGTGTGGTGTAGTATATAGAGGATCTGTCCTCTCTCCTGTGTGGTGTAGTATATAGAGGATCTCTCCTGTGCGGTGTAGTATATAGAGGATCCGTCCTCTCTCCTGTGTGGTGTAGTATATAGAGGACTCTCTCCTGTGTGGTGTAGTATATAGAGGATCTGTCCTCTCTCCTGTGTGGTGTAGTATATGGAGGATCTGTCCTCTCTCCTGTAGTATATAGAGGATCTGTCCTCTCTCCTGTGCGGTGTAGTATATAGAGGATCTGTCCTCTCTCCTGTGTGGTGTAGTATATAGAGGATCTGTCCTCTCTCCTGTGTGGTGTAGTATATAGAGGATCTGTCCTCTCTCCTGTGTGGTGTAGTATATAGAGGATCTGCCTCTCCTGTGTGGTGTAGTATATAGAGGATCTGTCCTCTCTCTCCTGTGTGGTGTAGTATATAGAGGATCTGTCTTCTCTCCTGTGTGGTGTAGTATATAGAGGATCTGTCCTCTCTCCTGTGTGGTGTAGTATATAGAGGATCTGTCCTCTCTCTCCTGTGTGGTGTAGTATATAGAGGATCTGTCCTCTCTCTCCTGTGTGGTGCAGTATATAGAGGATCTGTCCTCTCTCCTGTGTGGTGTAGTATATAGAGGATCTGTCCTCTCTCCTGTGTGGTGTAGTATATAGAGGACCTGTCCTCTCTCCTGTGTGGTGTAGTATATAGAGGATCTGTCCTCTCTCTCCTGTGTGGTGCAGTATATAGAGGATCTGTCCTCTCTCCTGTGTGGTGTAGTATATAGAGGATCTGTCCTCTCTCTCCTGTGTGGTGTAGTATATAGAGGATCTGTCCTCTCTCCTGTGTGGTGTAGTATATAGAGGATCTGTCCTCTCTCTCCTGTGTGGTGTAGTATATAGAGGATCTGTCCTCTCTCCTGTGTGGTGTAGTATATAGAGGATCTGTCCTCTCTCTCCTGTGTGGTGCAGTATATAGAGGATCTGTCCTCTCTCCTGTGTGGTGTAGTATATAGAGGATCTGTCCTCTCTCCTGTGTGGTGTAGTATATAGAGGACCTGTCCTCTCTCCTGTGTGGTGTAGTATATAGAGGATCTGTCCTCTCTCTCCTGTGTGGTGTAGCATATAGAGGATCTGTCCTCTCTCCTGTGTGGTGTAGTATATAGAGGATCTGTCCTCTCTCCTGTGTGGTGTAGTATATAGAGGATCTGTCCTCTCTCTCCTGTGTGGTGTAGTATATAGAGGATCTGTCCTCTCTCCTGTGTGGTGTAGTATATAGAGGATCTGTCCTCTCTCTCCTGTGTGGTGTAGTATATAGAGGATCTGTCCTCTCTCCTGTGTGGTGTAGTATATAGAGGATCTGTCCTCTCTCCTGTGTGGTGTAGTATATAGAGGATCTGTCCTCTCTCTCCTGTGTGGTGTAGTATATAGAGGATCTGTCCTCTCTCCTGTGTGGTGTAGTATATAGAGGATCTGTCCTCTCTCCTGTGTGGTGTAGTATATAGAGGATCTGTCCTCTCTCCTGTGTGGTCTAGTATATAGAGGATCTGTCCTCTCTCCTGTGTGGTGTAGTATATAGAGGATCTGTCCTCTCTCCTGTGTGTGTAGTATATAGAGGATCTCTCCTGTGCGGTGTAGTATATAGAGGATCTGTCCTCTCTCCTGTGTGGTGTAGTATATAGAGGATCTGTCCTCTCTCTCCTGTGTGGTGCAGTATATAGAGGATCTGTCCTCTCTCTCCTGTGTGGTGTAGTATATAGAGGATCTGTCCTCTCTCCTGTGTGGTGTAGTATATAGAGGATCTGTCCCTCTCTCCTGTGTGGTGCAGTATATAGAGGATCTGTCCTCTCTCCTGTGTGGTGTAGTATATAGAGGATCTGTCCTCTCTCCTGTGTGGTGTAGTATATAGAGGACCTGTCCTCTCTCCTGTGTGGTGTAGTATATAGAGGATCTGTCCTCTCTCCTGTGTGGTGCAGTATATAGAGGATCTGTCCTCTCTCCTGTGTGGTGTAGTATATAGAGGATCTGTCCTCTCTCCCTGTGTGGTGTAGTATATAGAGGATCTGTCCTCTCTCCTGTGTGGTGTAGTATATAGAGGATCTGTCCTCTCTCCTGTGTGGTGTAGTATATAGAGGATCTCTCCTGTGTGGTGTAGTATATAGAGGATCTGTCCTCTCTCCTGTGTGGTGTAGTATATAGAGGATCTGTCCTCTCTCCTGTGTGGTGTAGTATATAGAGGATCTGTCCTCTCTCTCCTGTGTGGTGCAGTATATAGAGGATCTGTCCTCTCTCCTGTGTGGTGTAGTATATAGAGGATCTGTCCTCTCTCCTGTGTGGTGTAGTATATAGAGGACCTGTCCTCTCTCCTGTGTGGTGTAGTATATAGAGGATCTGTCCTCTCTCTCCTGTGTGGTGTAGCATATAGAGGATCTGTCCTCTCTCCTGTGTGGTGTAGTATATAGAGGATCTGTCCTCTCTCCTGTGTGGTGTAGTATATAGAGGATCTGTCCCTCTCTCCTGTGTGGTGTAGTATATAGAGGATCTGTCCTCTCTCCTGTGTGGTGTAGTATATAGAGGATCTGTCCTCTCTCTCCTGTGTGGTGTAGTATATAGAGGATCTGTCCTCTCTCCTGTGTGGTGTAGTATATAGAGGATCTGTCCTCTTTCCTGTGTGGTGTAGTATATAGAGGGTCTGTGCTGTGTGGTGTAGTATATAGAGGATCTGTCCTGTGTGGTGTAGTATATAGAGGATCTGTCCTCTCTCCTGTGTGGTGTAGTATATAGAGGATGTGTCCTCTCTCTCCTGTGTGGTGTAGTATATAGAGGATCTGTCCTGTGTGGTGTAGTATATAGAGGATCTGTCCTGTGCAGTGTAGTATATAGAGGATCTCTCCTGTGTGGTGTAGTATATAGAGGATCTGTCCTCTCTCCTGTGCGGTGTAGTATATAGAGGATCTGTCCTCTCTCCTGTGTGGTGTAGTATATAGAGAATCTGTCCTCTCTCCTGTGTGGTGTAGTATATACAGGATCTGTCCTCTCTCCTGTGTGGTGTAGTATATAGAGGATCTGTCCTCTCTCCTGTGTGGTGTAGTATATAGAGGATCTGTCCTCTCTCCTGTGTGGTGTAGTATATAGAGGATCTGCCTCCTGTGTGGTGTAGTATATAGAGGATCTGTCCTCTCTCCTGTGTGGTGTAGTATATAGAGGATCTGTCCTCTCTCCTGTGTGGTGTAGTATATAGAGGATCTGTCCTCTCTCCTGTGTGGTGTAGTATATAGAGGATCTGTCCTCTCTCCTGTGTGGTGTAGTATATAGAGGATCTCTCCTGTGCGGTGTAGTATATAGAGGATCTGTCCTCTCTCCTGTGTGGTGTAGTATATAGAGGATCTGTACTGTGTGGTGTAGTATATAGAGGATCTGTCCTCTCTCCTGTGTGGTGTAGTATATAGAGGATCTCTCCTGTGCGGTGTAGTATATAGAGGATCTGTCCTCTCTCCCGTGTGGTGTAGTATATAGAGGATCTGTCCTCTCTCCTGTGTGATGTAATATAGGAAGTATCTGTCGGATCTATTACCTGGTCATGTCGGTATTTATTTTTAGGCTTTTGTGCTTTTCTATTGTTTTTAGGTTAATTTTTCTGTAGCAGTGGTAGCAACTGTATGATACTCATTGGGCACCATTCATACACTGTATGACTGTAGGCCAAGAGAAGATACTAAATAGGGCACAGTTAAATTTAAGGCTGGCCCTGAGTAAGAGAAAAGTCAATGACTGAGAAGAGTCGATCATACCAAAGTGGCACCAACATGTCCTTAGATCACCCCAAAACTCTCGATACATTACATGATGCAGTTCAATAAATTTTACATAAAAGTACATGGTTGATACTTTGAAAAATTAGCTACTTCGGCATTTCTATTTCGGAACTAGGTCAAAAACATTATTGTAAAAAATATTGTTTTCCATGAATATAGGAGAAAAAAAGATCTGGCCCAAACTGACATCCATAGGGTCAGTCGGCTAAGATCCTAATGCGTCCTAAACCGACTCTATAGTACCAAGGGATACAGGAAGGACATACTCATCTGGACAGCATGTTGGCTGTGGTCACTAATCCTGTTGCTCAGCATGACGTCCTGTTAGGCTATTAACAGTTGTAACTGTGCAAAGGGAAATGCGAACCTCAGCACAGTATACACTTGAAGGTCCAGATTAATCACCCTGACACAATGCCGGGGTGTTCCTCTGTTTAACACTCTCAAAATGAGTAATGAAATCAAGTTAATGTAATCTGTTCATAGGAACCCCTGGAGCTAATATGACGCTAGATGGAATGGGCACAGGACCAGGTTATTAGGACAGCGTAACCCAAGAAAGAGATGTTTAATTAAAAATTACACATGTCAAGATAGCCGGGGGTGGACGGGTTGGAGGGCTCATCACTAGTATTATGACCTTAAAGGAGTTTTCCAACTCTAAAATATTGATGACCTAATCCTCTGCGGCTTCCACTTTGAGCCTCTGATCTGTGGGGGTCCCAAGTATACAAGATAAGCTACCACAATATCTGTCCATTATATGACTTGTATTCTGCAATTTTTAGATTCCTTCTACTTCACAGTTCTCCCTGAGCTGGTAGTGGTAACTAGATGCTATGATGTCTCTCATAGACAGCACATGGAGAAATCAGGTGATTCTGCTCCCTAGTTCTCACTTAGTCAACGGCATCACGATGGATATTACAGAGAAGTATTGAACAGAATTAGTGTGAATAAAGCACATGGGGTGAGATAGAAACTTATTCTTAACTGCATCACCATCTTCTGCTTCCTCTCCACTCCCATTCGCTAAGACTTCTTTGAACACATGTAATCTGATCCGTCACTGAGGTGACAGTCTTTCTTGGAGACCAAGATGGATTTCACAGAGATTTCAAAGTGAGTGAAGAGTTTAAGATGAAGTAGGAGGAGGAAAGGTGCCAGATAACTGGAGAAATAATAAGAATTACAACATTTCTTCCATATACTATTGATTTATGCGAAGTTTGTTGAGATGACAGTGACCGTCTAAGACTTCTACTGCTCACAAGCCAGCAGACCAGCAGTTTGATGCTGATGGACCCTGCAAAGGTCTCATACCACACAGGTGAGGGAATTGTGGAACCTTGGACCATACCAAAATTACATTGTGTGCACCGACCAGTGACAAGGCAAATTCTTTACAACTAGGCAGTGCAACCTTTGCAAGACTCCCCTCTAGAGCCAACAAGGGGGTGGTAAATTGGGCAAAAGTTTATGGAAACAAAAACAAGAACCATTTGTCCTTGGTATTAAAATCTAGCACCATAATTGAGGTCCAGTTTGCTCCTTGCCCCTTCTTCACTGTACATCCCTTTTCTAACTAATATGGCCATTGATATCACAGAAGAGGCCGGAAGACACCAGGAATAAAAACTTAAGACCAGATACGGGGATGGAACCCCTCCTCGGCTTTACTTAACTTATACTCTGATTTCTTATACTTTCTTATATGGACTGAAGAGACCGAACTACAAAAATCTCATGTTCGGCCAAACTCCGAAAATTTTGGAAAATTACTGGTTCATTCATTCCTAGTTATTACAGAATCTTGAAAAGAAAATCTACCTACGTCTTGTAAGGCACTGACCACTTTGCATGGCTAGGCAAAAAATTGGGTGAACGGGCAACCATATAGGTGGTCACCCAATTACCAGAAGAAAGGACTGAATAGATCTATGGGTATCTTGATAAATGACATTGTACTTCTATTTACAGATTTTCTTTTAGTATTACTGTAAGATGGTAAAAAGTTCTGACATTAGTTGAAACAAAATCAAAGTTCTAGGAGAGCGAAGAAATGAAATCTCACCGCTATGACTATGTTTCCCGCTAACCCGCTGAATCTGAGACTCTGATATGATAAGAAAACTGTCAGATCTAATGAAGAAAACCAACTGGTCGCAGACTTTCCTATTCCTTCCTCCTAATCTGTGCAGTAGCACTATTCTGTCAGAAAATAATATGCCGACAGACAGAACAATATATTTCCTGGCTTGTGATAAGTCTGTAGTCATATCTACAACCCAGGATCATGTCTACAATATATATATATATATACCTTGTTATTTGTCTCCTTTATGTCACATAACTAGATAGATAAATGGATAGATAGATGATAGATATATAGATAGATAGATAGATAGATAGATAGATAGATAGATAGTAATAAAATAGGTCAGAAATAAAATAGACTGAATAGTAACAAAATAGCCAGGCAGGAGATAAACATGAGAAAGGTAGAAATTAGACAGATATGGAGATAGATAGATAGATAGATAGATAGATACGAGGGCAATCCCAAAAGTAAGGTCTCCAAAGCGTTGGGGACGCAGAGAAACTGTTCGTGCGGCTGTTGGCCACACTGTTGTGATTGGTGTTTCCCCCACTCCCAAACAAGCATGCACGTGCCTCGCTGGGACACTCAGTCTTGGCTTGGCAGCCATTGAGAATGGAGCTCCCAATGGACGCTACCGCCAAGTGCAAAATTCGCGCAGTTATTCAGTTTTTGAACACAAAAGGTGTTGAACCGATTGAAATTCATCTTTTGACGGAAGTGTATGGAGAGTCGTGCATGGATGTCAAAAACGTTTGCAAGTGGTGTAAAGAGTTTACAGCTGGTCTTACTAAAATTCATGATGAACAAAGAAGTGGGAGACCGTCAATTTTCAACGAGACAGTTGCCTAAGGTTGAGCAAACCATGCGTGAAGATCGGCGGATCACTCTGGATGATCTCTGCATTTTGGTTCCTGAGGTTGTTCGAAGCACCATCCACTGCTGACAGAAGACCACAAACGGCAACGAGTTGATTCTTCCCACAAATTTCTTCGCCGCTATGCAGACGAAAAGGACAACTTTTTGGACTCGATTGTCATGGTTGATGAAACCTGGGCGTTCCACTTTACACCCTCTTCGCCAAGCCACGAAAATTCAAAAACAGACAATCTGCCGGTAAAGTCATGGCAACTGTGTTTTGGGAAGGGGGTATTGTTGGTCGACTTTATGCCTGCTGGGACCACAATAAACGCTTACAGGTACTGTGAAAGCACCCTATAGTCTGGACTTTTCTTCCCCAATGACATGGCGGCGAGCTGGTATGGCATTGCCATACAAAAACTGTCACAGTGTCTACAAAAATGCCTTGACCGAAATGGCAGTTATGTAGAAAAATAGATAATTGTTCAACTTTTAAAATCATGTAAATACTATAGAAAATAAATGCTTTTTTGTATTTCTAAAAAAATAGGAGACCTTACTTTTGGGATTGCCAAGATAGATAGATAGATAGATAGATAGATAGATATGAGATAGATAGATATGAGATAGATATGTAGATAGATAGATAGATAGATAGATATGATAGATAGATAGATAGATAGATAGATAGATTGTTGCTGTTTTTCATTTCTTGTATTATTCATCATTTTGCTTGAATCTTGGATTTGTACCTAGAAGTTTAGTGCGGCTGGTAATTTTTTGTTGATAGATAGATAGATAGATAGATAGATAGATAGATAGATAGATAGATAGAGAACTAGATCAATAGTCAAAAAATAACATAGATACACTGATATGATACATAAATATATACAAGGTAACAAGTGCTTGAAGCTTATTGATAGACAGATAAATGAATAGATGGATAGATAGATAGATAGATAGATAGATAGATAGATAGATAGATAGATAGAGAATATATTGATATTACATAGATAGACAAGTAGATCATTAGTGATAAAATAACATAGATACAATAGATACACAATATAATAGATAAATATGAGGTAGCAAGTGTATGCAGTAGATAGATGCATCAATAGTAATAGAATATATATATATATAAGATAAATAGATGATAGGTATATAGATGATAGATAGATAGATAGATAGATAGATAGATAGATAGATAGATAGAGAGAGAAATGGATAGGTAATAGATATACAGATAGATAGATATGATAGAGAGAGATGGATAGGTAATAGATAGATAGATAGATAGATAGATAGATAGATAGATAGATAGATAGATAGATATTAGAAAGGTCTATTTGTTTTCTTATTTTACACATGATGCTTCTGTCGACTTTTTTGCCCATTTGATAAATCATGCAGTTGTATCCCAGAACTGTATACATCTTTGTCGTTCTTAATGCCCCGACATCCATTACATGTTGTGTGTGGCTTGGGAAAGAATGTTCCAATATTTTTGTTATTTATTGTTTTGTCCAGAAACATGCTTATTAATCCAAAATATGCTCCAAAAGCCGCCTTCCTGCCGAGCACGCAATCAATTTTCATTAAACCCGCTGAGTACATTGCGGACGCCCGGTGATGTCTTCACAAACATTTCCCCACTAGGTAAATAATCCATTTTTCACAATACAATACATTCTTTTTCTTTGTGCCTCTTGAGGTACAATTAGTGAGCGTTAACAGCGCCGCATTAGGTGTAACCTGTTTGACTTTCACACGAGCCTCCATTTATATTTTCATTTGAAGGTCTTCATTAAAATTTCTACCTGATTTAATTCCTGGCGAAGGCAATAAACGGAATTTACACGATTATTTAAATTGCGGCGTAATAAGAAATGGTTAATTACAGAAACTCAAAACCAGCAAAATAAACAAAAAAATAAATAAAAATTAACCTCTTGGCCCAACCACAGCGGGAGTGCCCGCACATTCACCCACATGGGGGCGGTAGTGATTGGCAGCCACCACTGCCTGGCCATGAACATGTATCTCTTATAATGCTGCGATAAATGTTGATCTCCCTTTGCCCCTGATTATTAGCCCCAGCAATAGCAATGGCCAGGGCTGATGGTTTTAACTCCGTAATGACACACCAATTTTGTCCTTAAAGACTACAAAAATTTCACATATTCCTCTTTGCGGTCATAACTTTTTTATTTTTCATTTTTCGGGCTTGTTTTTTGCAAGATGAGTTTCACATTTCTTTACGTAGGTGCCATGGATTCTTACCCAGTATGTACATTAGAGTTTCATTTTTATAAGTTTTTTTTGGCAAAAATGTAGAAAGAAAGCTATTCTGATACAGTATTTATTTATTTCTGTATACGCTATTTATCAAAAATGATGACAAAAATGTATTGTAATGGTTGTTAACAGTTGTAACAATGCCAAATATTTTTAGATTATTTTGTTTTCAGATTTATATATAATATATTTTATTTATTTGAGTTTTTTATATATTTTTTCAACTTTTTTCACTTAAATTTAGATTTATATTTTTGTGTTTTTTTTATTATTTTTTTTCAACTTTATTTTATTCATTTAAATTTACATTTTAATTTTTTGTGAGTTTTTTAGATTTTTTTCAACTTTTTTTATTAACTTAAATTTAGATTTTTATTTTTTGGCTACAACAAACTGGCATATATCTATATTAAAGGAGTTGTCTGGGATTAAAAATTTTGTCCAGGCAAAAATGGACAACCCGTTTAATTTTTAAATAAGCCAAGGGCAGTGAAAAAAAAAAAAAAATCATACTCACCTCCCCAATGCTCTGATGCCTCCCAGAGCGGTCCAGTCTTCACGGTCCATTGTTGACGTGTGGCGGAAGTCCCAGCCACACATGACCGCTGAGGCCCCAAATTGGCATGCAATGTCACTGCCTGTGACATCACAGGTCTCTTCCTGAGGCCTGCTGAGGCCGCTGATTGGGCTCAGAAGTCACATGACCGCTGAGACCAATCAATAGCTTCAGTGGAACTCAGGAAGAGACCTGTGAAAAGCCGCTTGGGCAGAAGGCCCAGACCATGCTGGGAGGACACCGGAGCATCGGGGACTAGTGAATATGATTTTTTTTTTATTTTTTTTCACCTTCCTCGACATATTTATAATAAAAAAAAAAATTGCCTGGACAACCTCTTTAAGTTTTTTATGGCCGATCCTTAGTATGGACCATGAATACCTGATCGGTAGGAGGCGGATCAGGTATTTAGGGCTGGTCCTTAGACCGATCAGCTGTATGGAGCCGCTTCCAGTGCCCATCCTATACACAGTACAGGGCCGAAAGAAGAAAATTCTGCTCCCTGTATAGTGGCCGGGTGATGTCACTGTAGCTCAGCACTCACTGACAGTGCCTGTCCGCTATACAGGATGTGGAGCTTTCTATATTGTGTATAGAGAGGGAGCACCGAAAGCAGCTGATCATTTCAGGGCCCCCCTCAGATCAGGTATTTATGGCCTATCTTTCAGATATCCCTTAAAGAGGACCTTCATGTCCTCATGAATGTGTGGTTTTATATACCACTAGAAAGTCGACATTGGCTTTCCCGGTATGTGCCCTGGTGGTGGAGATATCGGTGCCGTTAATTTCTTCACCGATATCTCCCCACTGTCAGAAGGGCCTAGTGTCATTGCTTTCATGAGGGCATGAAAGGTCCTCTTTAAACCTGGACAACCCCTTTAAGTTTGCCCTAGGACCCTATTCATTTTTTGAACAGCTGTCAAATGGGCATTTTAAAAACAAGGAGTGTGAATGGGTCTATTCACATGTCCAATTTTTTGACGGACCATTTGTCAAAAATACTGACATGCTCCATCTTTGTCCATTTTGTCGGATACAAAAATAGACATGTTAATAAACCCCAAAGATTTTTTTTCCGTCTTGTAAATAATGCCAAAAGTGGACCAACACATCTACTGTATTTTTCACAGACATTGGGTCCATGACAGACGGACCTTACAATAGATTTTCTGGTCAGACAGTTCTGTGGTCTTCAATAGGTCCTGGGACGGCTGCCCATACAAGGTTTCTCTCTGTTCACATCACAGGGATTTCTTGTGACGAGGTCAAGTCTCACCGGTCTCTGCATTTCAATGTCTTGAACAGTATTTAAGGGGTTAAACCACTAAGATCATGTCAAGCATACTTGTTAAGTAGTGAAATGGTTAAAGGACTAACAAATGTCCCCGGTCTGTCCTAGGATAATCCCTCTTAGACCATATGTTCCTAAGGTGTGACCTAACATGGCATTTTACAAAAATTAAAAATGGCAGAATTTCACATACTGCGCATGAAATCTTAATCTTATGTATGTAAAAAGTGCACACCAAATACACCTTGAATTGCCTACAAACAAGATAACACACACAGTAACATCAGTGGAAAAAAAAAAACAGAATAATTTACAAAAATTTTTAAAAAATATTTGCTTCTCAAAAAAGCAAAAAAATGCAAAAAGTACTGTACATTGCCTCTTGAAGTCAAAATTAGCTAAGTCCTAAAAGGGTTAAAAGTGACACAAAAGAAGCTTACATTGAATAGCGAGAATTTTTATTTTTGTATTTTCTTTTTACTATTTTTATCTAATTGAGATTTGCAAATCCTACCTGAGATACATGGTGTCCGGAGTGCTGACGATGCAGCAACCTAATGATTTTCATCAATTTGCAGCAGCGTCAGAGAAGACCAAATAGCTTGTTGTAACCTTCTGGAGCGATGCACCTGCTTCCCAGACAGGTATTGATAAATAATTATTTAGTCCCTCTCAGTCTATTTTCAGATGTAACTCGGGTTATTGTGAAATATTCTACAACAGTGATCAATGGCTGTGCATGATACATGTAAAAAATTTAATTAAAAGTTACATTAATGTATCCAAGAAACCAAAATATATATCTATATATATCTATATATATATGGATATATATATATATATATATATATATATATATATATATATATATATATGCAAGATGTGGAAGTTTGAGACAAAAAATCCCTAAGTATAGCGGTAAACTTCACCAAAGCTTTGAGGCCCAGAAGATGGACTGGCTTGGCCAATTCCAAAAATTAGGTTCTTTGGACACGTCCATGTCTCCTGATTTGTGGAATTGCATGCAGGGACATAGCTTGGTAATATCTAATTTCTACTCTTAGAAGAGCCTCTATCCAACCAACATACAGTAAAGTGAGGCAACTTCCTGTCTAAGTGATCGTAGACTCTATTCTCCTAACAGGCCTAACTCTTGTGGTAATAGACAATAGTATAAGACAAATATATAGGGATAGAGAAGGGTGCAGTAAGATGTTACCCTTGAAGTGTACAGAGTATTAGAGGAGAAACCTGAGAAGGGTGTAGTAAGATGCTACCCTTGAAGTGTACAGTGTATTAGAGGAGAAACCCGAGAAGGGTGTAGTAAGATGCTACCCTTGAAGTGTACAGAGTATTAGAGGATAAGCCCAAGTAGCAAACTTGATAGAGGGGAACAAGCATGATACGATGAAGTCAGAGAGACTCCACCCATGAAGAGGACAAGTAAGGGAAGCTCCACCCATGAAAAGTACAAATAAGGGAGGCTCCACCCATGAAGAGGACAGGTAAAGGAGGCTCCACCCATGAAGAGGACAGGAAAGGGAGGCTCCACCCATGAAGAGGACAGGTAAGGGAAGCTCCACCCATGAAGAGGACAGGTAAGGGAAGCTCCACCCATGAAGAGGACAGGTAAGGGAGGCTCCACCCATGAAGAGGACAGGTAAGGGAGCCTCCACCCATGAAGAGGACAGGTAAGGGAGGCTCCACTCATGAAGAACACAAAGTAGAAAGGATAATCTCATGAAGAAAACATGGTAGGGAGGAAGAGAAGAGAATGAGTCTATAAAACTCTACCCATGAAGCCAGACTCAGTTATACATGATGGGTCACGGTTGTGGGATACATTTTGAATATGTATGTATGAACTAAGGGACTGAATGCAGATAAAGCAGAAAAACAATGGTTAAAATGATGTTTTGGTGTGTGATATTATTCACTGTGCCCAATTCCAGCACTGTTTCTAGGCCTGCTCCACTGGTTTCAATGTTGGCCATTGTGTTCCTGGATCCAGTTATAGCTCTTTGCTTTATCTCAATCAGTAACATCATGTTGCCAGTTAATGTGAGGTCAAGATTATGATTGAGATCCATACTTTTTCCAGGCTTATATTCCTTGGGCTATTAAGCTTGAGACTAACTCCTGATTAACCCTGATCTTGACCTCAGCTTTGTTCCTGTATATCTCTCCTGCGTTTTAGATTGTCCAGTTGGTACTGGGCCTTGATTTTGGTCCTGACTACCCTACTGCTTCATCTGCACTGCTCCTACCCATCCTTGACTATTCTGGGAAACATGACTTGGAGATCCTCCTGCAGTAAAGTCCTTCCAGGGGTTAAGAGTGAAGAGTGGCATTCCTTAGACTTAGTCAGTCTTGCCACAATCTTCCCTCTCTGTGTATTTCAAGCCTAATCTCAAGTACCGCCCCCAATCTCCATTGCTAGCCAAATTCTCTTCTCTTGTAGATTGTAAGCCTTTATGAGCAGGGTCCTCTGCTGCAAGGTGGTGTATGCCACCAACTCCACAGAGTTAGCCTTAAGTGGGCAACTTACATAGGTCCTTGCTCGGGATGGACTTGTGTACTCTTTGTGTATGTGCAGTTATTGTGCATTTTCATTAAGTTGTAAAGTTAAGTTTTGCTGTGTATTGGCATGCTTTATTGTAAATGCTGACAACTTTTGGCTGACACTGTTCAGAAACTTTCTCGATGGTGGGCAGCACAAAGATTCTTCCACCTTGTTGAGTCCATTGGCTGTGTGGTTGATTCAAGAATTAAGCACATCCTTCAGGCGTACTTGGGTCTATGCTTAAATCGTTGTCAGAACCTCTGGTGTCGCTTTTGCCTTCATTTACTACAGTTTGGTTGCGTAAATGTTGTTGACTAGGGCGCAGGTGGTGGTCCTACCCATGCCTTGCCCCGGCCATGTCTACTTTCAGGAAAGTCCCCATGTCAGCTGGAAACCTGTTCTATGTTGCCAAGGGAATGTGACTCCAATGCTGATAGAAGGTTGCTGTTTTGTTCTATGAAGCTACTGAGAAATTGTTGTTAAAGGAAATTGCCAGTTTTTTAACCAAGATTTTATGAAAAATACATCATTTATATCCTGCAATTTTGTCCACTAAGCCTTACACTTTCTAATTATGAAATAATTTGCATTGCAACAGTGACCTGATTTACATCTCAAACAAGACAGAATTACAATGGAAGATAACACCTCTGCAAATAACATCCACAGTGACCCATCAAGACATCCACTTATGACAATAGATGATGTCACAGCTTATCTACTCTCCCTGCACAGAATGTCTAGAAAACTCTCCCATAGACCTTAAAAATTGGCGATACATTCCTTTTAACTACTTCCATACCCGAGCAACTGCTGTTAACCTCTTTTGTCCCTGAAGACCAGCTAACATACAGTATATGTATACTCTGTCCGGTCTGACTTGTATATGCACTGGAGCAGCCGGACATTGGCTGCCCTGTTCATATGGCATAAAGGGTGGCGTAGCACGATGGGCCATTACAAGACAAACCATGTAAACTTTACTAGAACCCAGACTACACATTGGAAAAAGACAAAAAGTTCACCGAGCATGTTTTTCTCATTGTCCCTATTATCATGTCGAGCCGTAACATGCTAAAATGTGTGGTCGGACTTGGAAAGCAAACACAACAAAGCGGGTGGTGATCAGCTGCCCCATACTTATTAAAGCTTTGTGTCTTTGCTTTGCATTTATTCCGTCCAGGCAGAATTACAGACAATCAAACAACATTGTGAAACCAAAGGCTAAAGAAAGCGGCGCAACAAGGATTTAATGTGACTGCGTATAAGTAAGGATTAGGGCAATGAATCACCTTCCTTCCTTCTAGATTTGCTCAGCCATATGTGATTTATGCCTCCTAAGCTGGTATAATGATGAAGAATCTTTTTTTATTAACATGGCTAAATATAGAAGCTACGACGCGACCTTATATAAACTGGAAATAGCAACTTCCCAGCGCCGGCTTAGAATTCAATCCCCGTTTAACCTTTTTTTTTTTTTTCGACCTGTTTGATCACTTACATAAAGTACAATTTGTAGCATTCAGTAAACAGAGTTGTAGGATAAACCAATGGCATCACCATAGTATTAGAAAAACATGGCTGGCCGAAAACAGCACCATACCTGTCTATAGGTTGAGCTTGGTTTGTAGGTCAGCTCCATTGGAAGGGAATGTGTCACCTTAAGGGGCAGGTCACACCAAGGAAATTTTCATAGCTGAAAAATTTAGGTTCAGGAATCTGCATCAAATTCCACATCTGCCAGGCAGTATTTTCTGCCTCCCATTCACTTCAATGGGAGTTCTCAGGCGGAAGATCGAGCATGATGCTTCCACTAGCTGAAAAGGACAAATATGCTAGAGGACAAATCTGCTAGAGGATAGCTGCCCCCCCGTCCCGTTTAATGTCCACCTCCAGCTGCCCCCAGTTTAATGTCACCCTCTATTTGACTCCAGTTTAAACTGGGACAGCTGGAGGGGGACATTAAACTATGAGGCAGTTGCTTTTTTATTTTTTTACACCTCCCCTGGGCCTCCATCTCTGAAGAGACCCCAGAGTGTAATAATGTCACTTTTCACTTTGACATAATTAGATACCTAGAAATTGTATAGATAGGTTCCTAGGAGCCCTAAGAGTATTCTACACTATGTTTTATAGATAGGTTCCTAGGAGCCCTGACAGTGTTATACGCTATGTTTTATAGATAGGTTCCTAGGAGCCCTGACAGTATTCTACACTATGTTTTATAGATAGGTTCCTAGGAGCCCTAAGAGTATTCCACACTATGTTTTATAGATAGGTTCCTAGGAGCCCTGACAGTGTTCTACACTATGTTTTATAGATAGGTTACTAGGAGTCCTAAGAATGTTCTATACTATGTTTTATAGATAGGTTCCTAGGAGCCCTGACAGTGTTATACACTATGTTTTACAGATTGGGTCCTAGGAGCCCTGACAATGTTATACACTATATTCTAAGCCATTTTAAGGCGTGGTTCATATCAAACTTGTTCAAACCAATACAAATCTTGGACCCGAATCCAAAATGAAATGAACACTCAGAGGTTTGCCCATCTCTACTCTACACCTTTAAAGGGTTGCCCAGGATAATAAAAATAAGTTCAAAGGCAGATAAAATTATAACATGACAAAGAAATAATACTTGCCTGTTAAATCCCCCTCTGCTCCCCATCAATTTTTGTTTACTGGGTTATAGCAATGCCTTCACATCAATAACACTTGACCATTGCAGGCAATCACTGGTCTCAGTGGTATACCAGGCCATCTCCACGTGTTATATAGATATACACACGTGGACAAAATTGTTTGTACCCACAATTGTAAACCCACAATGGTCACAGAAATAACTTGAATCTGACAAAAGTAATAATATATAAAAATTCTATGAAAATGAACAAATGAAAGTCAGACATTGCAACAGAATTTTTAAAAAAAAAGAAAACTCATGAAACAGGCCTGGACAGAAATGATGGTTCCCTTAACTTAATATTTTGTTGCACAACCTTTTGAGGCAATCCCTGCAATCAAACGATTCCTGTAACTGTCAATGAGACTTCTGCACCTCTCAGCAGGTATTTTGGCCTCTCCTCATGAGCAAACTGCTCCAGTTGTCTCGGGTTTGAAGGGTGCCTTTTCCAGACGCCATGTTTCAGCTCCTTCCAAAGATGCTCAATAGGATTTAGGTCAGGGCTCATAGAAGGCCACTTCAGAATAGTCCAATGTTTTCCTCTTAGCCATTCTTGGGGTTTTTTAGCTGTGTGTTTTGGGTCATTATCCTGTTGCAAGACCCATGACCTGCGACTGAGACCAAGCTTTCTGACACTGGGCAGCACATTTCTCTCTAGAATCCCTTGATAGTCTTGAGATTTCATTGTACCCTGCACAGATTCAAGACACCCTGTGCCAGATGCAGCAAAGCAGCCCCAGAACATAACAGAGCCTCCTCCATGTTTCACAGTAGGGACAGTGTTCTTTTCAAGATATGCTTCATTTTTCCATCTGTGAACATAGAGCTGATGTGCCTTGCCAGAAATTTTGATTTTTGTCTCATCTGTTCATATGACATTCTCCCAGAAGCTTTGTGGTTTGTCAACATGTAGTTTGGCAAATTCCAGTCTGGCTTTTTTATGATTTGTTTTCAACAATGGTGTCGTCCTTGGTCGTCTCCCATGAAGTCCACTTTGGCTCAAACAATGACGGATGGTGCGATCTGACACTGATGTTCCTTGAGCTTGAAGTTCACCCTTTATCTCTTTAGAAGTTTTTCTGGGCTCTTTTGTTACCATTCATATTATCCTTCTCTTTGATTTGTCATCATTTTTCCTCCTGCGGCCATGTCCAGGGAGTTCGGTTACAGTCCCATGGATCTTAAAATTCTGAATAATATGTGCAACTGTAGTCACAGGAACATCAAGCTGCTTGTCTATAATTTTTTTTTCTAAGCTCCTGAGACAACTCTTTCCTTCGCTTCCTCTGGTCCATGTTGAGTGTGGTACTCACCATGTCACCAAACAGCACAGCGAGTATCTGTAGCCCTATATACAGCCCCACTGACTGATTACAAGATTGTAGACACCTGGGATACTAATTAGTGGACACAACTTGATTTAACATGTCCCTTTGGTCACATTATTTTCAGGGGAACCATCATTTCTGTCCAGGCCTGTTTCAGGAGTTTTCTTTTTTTTTTAAATTCTGTTGAAGCCTGGTTGGAAAGCAATGTCTGACTTTCATTTGTTAATTTTCATAGAATTTTTATATATTATTACTTTTGTCAGATTCAAGTTATTTCTGTGACCATTGTGGGTTTTTCGTTCATTAAACGAGGGGTACCAACAATTTTGTCCACGTGTGTATACAGTTTGGACAAAAAATGTTGTGTCTAAGTCAGTGGTTTCAGAAATAGTATTTTGCCTGCTGGGAGGATAGTGTTATTATCCTTTCCTCTATAGTCCTCTAGATAAACTAAGAGGATATAATTATAGCGTTAGGCCAGATGATGTGCGAGCTACTCCATTATAACTGTCTAATCATCATCTGCAACTGTCATAGGAATTTGTGCTCCTCCAGCTACCGTAAAGACCCTGTATGGAACAGCCCTCAAAATGACATCCTACAGGAAGTTCTGTGCTTGGGTCACACATGGATCCCTATTACTTCACATGGATCCCTATTACTTCAAGTGGAGAAAGATGGTCAATGAATCTTGCTCCAGACCACTACTATGCAAAGGGCTCTGTTTGGTATAAAGCGATAGAAGCAGTAAGGAAAAATCAAAAAGAGACTGACACATGGAATTCAATTGTGGAACAAATAGAAAACTTGAGCTTTCATTGTCATTTCCCTTTAAAAAAAAAGTTTAAAAACTCCCCTAAGAATACTAAAAATAATCTAAAAAAATACATGGGACCAACCAGGTCGAACCTCTTCTCTCCATGGTTGCTATAACCATATGGCAGTGGCATAGCTAGCATGGGGCAGAGAGGGCGGCTGCCCTGGACCCACTGACTCTGTGGGGCCCACCCCAGGGAAAACATTAATGCATGTTTTACTTTTAACTAGATTGGCATCTGCAGGAAACCGTGTGATGTAATTACAGTCTATACATATAGACGTGTATAGGACGAGGCTGTAGTTACATTACATGGCCGCTATGAAATGAATGACACTGTACACAGAGAAGGGGTCACGGCGCTTACATAAGTTCCACTGTGCCTTCAAAGAGCTGATCAGTGGGGGTCCCGGGTGTTGGAACCCCACTCATTTTTTTTATTGATGACCTGGAAAACCTTTTAATTAGGAAACACCTGGGGCATTGATAAGGGGCACTATTTATACAGGGGGTACACATGGACATTACTAATATAAATATGCACTCAGGAGTATTATTCAGTATGGGGGGTTATCTCATATATTTTATAATTAGGGTAGCAGCAGGATGGGGGCTTTGTGTAGGTGAGGAAAATGTGGGTCAGGTGCCTGGAAAAGTGAGGAGCCAAAGATGTATGTGCTGAAAACGTTACCGAAACAAGTTGTCATGGTGGTCTGGATGGAAGAGACGATAAATGTGAACCTTTACAGTCAGAGAAGTCTCCTGTGAGTCACTTCAGAGGGGAAGGGTAATGTTATAAAAAAAAGATACAAAACCAAAATTAGGGCCTGTTCACACTGCGGAATCCTCCACTAATTTTAAGGTGGATTCCACCCCAACAATCAGTGGTAGATTCCATGCTGATTCTGACTCCCATTCTATTGAGTCCATTGATTAGGGCCGCTCATGTGGGCCTAACCAGTGGCGGAAAGCAGAGCTTTGGCCTTCTACCTCGAGGTGGAGCTGGGCAGAAAATGAAGAGTAATCTAAGTTGGACGTTTAGAATAAAAGTCACTAAATATAAATTTATAAATTTGGTATGTAAAATGGCTTGTACAAGCAAGTTATCCCATGAATTATGGTTGTAAAATTAGATTTTAAAAAAGCTGAAATTGTTTATCACAGAAAAATTATATAACACAAAATAGGCCAAGAAAAAAAAAACAAGGCCTCAAATAACTGCCTAATCTCAAACAGAAATAAAAAACATAAAATGTAATAATAATATTATTCAAAAACAGTAAGAAATTTCTTGGAGAATTTTCCAACAAATATTGTTTTAAGCTTCAAGATTTTTCATTCATTAGCCAAACTGTGCAATTGTTCCTCTGTTCCACAAATAACCAATCAGAAATCTTATCTATATCAGAATGGCATGCTAATCCTCCAGATGAAGTCGTCTTATAATGACTTTTGAGCCCTGTCATTTGTTTAGGTTATCATTTACGAGATGATGTGGCGGAGCCCCGGAGATTTATGAATTACACCACAAGTAGAATACATTTACATAAAAAGACAATTAGAAAAAGTGGATAAATGCACAAATGTTATTTAAAGCTGGAATGTTCTAGATGTAAAATTTGTGAATCTTCCGCCATCTATTAGAAGGATCCAGGAGTCTATCTAAGCAGTTTTTAGGTTTTTTTTGTTTTTTTTTTGTATTTATATTTTTTTTTCCATTGCTCTTCCTAAGCACAAGACATGATGATCGGCTCTTCAAAGCTGCGCAATGAGGAAGTCGGTGAATGAGAAAAT